>JAYDZE010049417.1:0-26265 GCA_034509125.1 Monilaria moniliformis | reverse complement strand
TTTAAGCCCCAAATTTTATTGTATTAAACACACCGTTATTAAAATTATATAAATTTCCAATTCTATCCTTATTTCACACACAAACAAGTTCAACATTAATCTATGTGGGTATTATAAAGTAAATCAGTGCATTTTATATCTTTTAAATCTAAGATTTATTTTAGTACTAAGGTTGTATCTTAAGAGGTGGACTCATAATAACCAACTCCTATAAATACATAATGTGTGTGTGTGTGTGTGTGTGTATAGGGGTGCACTAGGGTCAAACCACCTTCTATATCCGAAGTAAGACTGATCTTGATCCGTTGGATCTCGTAATCTATGGCTCAAATTCAATAAAACCGCGCTTCAGTATTATTTATTCGATTATGCATCATAAGGGTAATTTGGAAAACAAAAAAATATGTCCAAGATATTTATCTATCCTACGTGGCACAATTATCTTTGTTCAATATATAGCATCCGAAAAATCAATATATAGATTCCGAAAAATCATTGTATAGCTTAATCCGGATCAGTATAAGATACCAATGTTAAGATATTTAAAAAAACATTATATAGCTTAATCATCACAATCATAAAATATAATCAGTATAATTTTAAATAACAATCAATATAGCTAAACAAGTAAATAAGCATAACTTCACCAAGCAATCACCATAGCATTACAATATAATGATCATAATCATAAAATATAATTAACAAGGATAATTGCTATTTAAATCATGACTTTTCGTTAACTTTTAGTCAATCCCACAATATCAAAATTCCAGTGAAATAGGTGGTGACGTGTCAGCCGGAATTTCTGACGTGGAAAAAACATTCGTTCTTTAAAATGATGTCATTGAGATAATTGTCATTTAAATCATAACTTTTCGTTGAATTCCGGCCAACACGTCACCACCAATTTCACCGAAATTTTGATCCGTGGGATAATTGAGAAAATATGAAAAGTTATGATTTTATGTTCCAGTTTCAAAAGTTATGGGATTGACCAGAAGTCAACGAAAAGTTATGATTTAAATGGCAATTATCCCATTTATTTATATCTAATACATGTTGTTAATTTGTATATATGCTAATTATATGAGTTGGAATCTGATTGAAGTATAAATTCGACAAAAATATCCCAAGGCGAATAGATGCTCCACACTTTTCATCATTCTCCAATAAAGAAAATATCCCAAGTCAGAAAGTGACAATCTTTGTGGGGGATGAAAACCTAATTACACACCCAAAATCACCACTGTGTACAAAGAAACATACAAGTACAAGAACATGTGGAGAAACTGACCATGGTTCAATGCACCTTAACACAATTTCAAGAAACTCTACAACTACAATCACATAATGAAATGCAGGAACAAGAATGAGGACAAAACTATATTTGATAGCTAAATTTGGATGATATGATATTATGCAATGTTTTATTATTTCTTTTTAGAATCAAAATGAAGGTAAACCTGAACATTATAGCAAAAATTACCATTTTGTATATAGGATAATTGCTTCTAAATACATGAATTTTCACCGAATTCTGATTGTGCACATGAAATAAAACTTCTGCCTCTAAATACCCAAATTTTTCACACGGTTATCAATTGCACCAAAATTAATGATGCGATGATGCCTAAAATGTCTACATGGCTTAATGTCTCCATTGTCTTTGCCTGATATTTTGCAGTAGAATTCCAAATTTAATTGTGGGATATGACTCCACTCAAGGAAAGGAATATCAGTTGCCTTTTTCTATGGAAGAAAGATTAAGGTTGAAAATAAAGTTGCCAAACAAATGGTGTTTATGAAGAGCCAAGTTTGGATAAATCTCTACATTTGGAGAACTGGGAGATATCAGAGACTGGCATAATTTTAAGTTGATGTTTTCTTGAGTTCCCCTTCAGAACTTCACTACTTAATATAATATATATATGATATTCCATTTTGTTTCATGTTGTAGATCTGGAATTTATGTATCTTTAATGGGTTAGTCCTTTTCAAGATTCAAGTTAAGGGAAAATCCATGGTAAGAATTTACACACCTGTTTTTGGACTGTGACCCTATGTTATGAATAGCAATGCGACATGGGAAGCACCGTTGACAACCAATGGCGATATGGGCCATACGATCGAAGATGAAGACATGGGCCGACAACGGGCCGACTGCGGACATGGGCGGAGGACTAGGGTTCGACGCGGATAGGGTGAGAGTCGTGAGATGAAGTGGAAGGAAACAATATATTCTAGGATTGTGATATGTTTCCTTATCCATAGGATATCTTTCCAAATCCTTGTAATCTAAGTTAGTTAGGATCTCTAGATAATTATAAATATGTGTTGTGCCTTTCATAGTGGATGAAGAAGATAATTGATAAACCCTAAAATTCTCTCTCTTTCTCTTGCCGTCACGGTTTTCTTCTCTCCAGCGCCTCCCGTTGCTTGCGACGATTCTTCTCTCTTTGCCTCCCAATTTCTGGAGTTCGAAAGCACTCGAAGCTTTCCCTATCGTTTGTTTATTTCAATCGTATCACCCTACATCTTAATTTGTCAATTTTTTTTTATTTTTTTTTGTTATAAATCACGATTTACAATATCATGGGACTCATGATATAAAGTTATTTCGTTCTTAATAGTATGCATTTCTAATGTGATTTATATAAGGTAAAATATTATCCGAATTTATGGGCCTTTTTATATCCGTGTATTCTAACATAAATATAGTTACAAATTTACCTATAACTGTATTTAGATTTTTCATGTTAATGGTTCTAATGATCGGTTTTGGGGCCGATTGCCTAGTTGGACCACATAAATGAACCTAAAAAATCCAAATAAGCAAGATGACGATACAGCAGTTCCCTCAATTCTCTTTGATCTTCAGTCGAGCATTTCGTGTGCATGCACCGACATTAGCAGCTTCATTTTCGGATTTCTGTCGAACACTTTGGTGTGCACTGAAGATTGAGCTCCTACATCTCTCGGTTAGAGAATGCTTGAGGAAGAAAGCGATTATATCTGATTTACACAAGGAAAAAAAAAGTACATAAAAAGGTCTAAACGTGATTGTTGTAAATGTCATTTATGCTATATATATATATATATATATATATATATATATATATAAGCATTATTATATACATAAAAAATATAATGCCTTTTATGTTATAATAATAATAATGAGAATTTCCTTGTAATTCTAAATAAGGAGATTGCACTATTCTAACTAATATACTCAAGTTAGTTGTTTGAAGCAGTATGCTAATAAGATTGGTGTAACCGGTATTGCATAGGTGGTGCCCTTTCTATTGCAAGTTCTGTTTTGGTACCTGGGTTGATGCCGTGGTAGCTTTCTTCGGAGTGCCTTCACCCGAGCTCGTGGATCCTACCGAGGCTAAGGCTCCGGTGCAGGCCCACTTTGGTGGACTTGATGGTTTGTTGGGTTCTCGGATCCAAAGGTATTGCCAAGATATTCTTGAAATGCTTTGTTATTGTGTACTTGAAAATTAATTCTTTATGAAATTATGTATTATGTTTAAGTTTTGGATTTATTACATAAACGCAAAATTCAGGATCATTTAAGTCAAGTTTTCGAACATTTTGTGACAAAATATTGGGTAAACATAACTTTAAACCCGAGACTATACCTGCTTTATCAAAAATTATAGGCAAGTAATTTGGGGAGCTAAAAAAATAATAAATATAAAATTCAGTAATTAGAGTGCTGAAGCTTCCCTCACTATTGCTAAATCATGTCCTGCTTATAGTGGGTCACTATAAGTCTAGTTGAATTAGTAGACTTAGATATAGTGGAAAATTTCAGTAGAGTCGGCTAAAAACTTGTTAAAAATTAATAGGACAGGACCAACAAACCTACTTGTTACATTTTGTCTCTTTCTTAGATGTACATCTGCTTATAAAAATGATCATAAATAGAAAATGGTCAAAATACATCCTTAATGTTTTTCTGTAAGTCTCTAAAGTAATTTTAGCTACAGATTAACTCGTAGGGTGCGTTTAGCGTCATTTACCACTTTATACCTCATTTGCTTTGCCATTATGAAAAATGCAGGCATGCTGTATAAAATACGGAACAACTCCTTTTCCATTGGGTAATGGAGGGTGTTATCACATTATTTAATTGTTAGGTGTGTTTTTGGGGTCTAGTTCTCTAGAGGGCGTTTGTTGTTGACTGTTTTTCATGATAAATATTATGAATGCATGTTAAATATGTGATATGAAAGAAGGCCCGTTCAATTGTTTTCATGTATATATATAGCATGGATCCCTATGGAATTATTGGAAAAACAAGAAATGGTTGAGCTAATTTTCATTGTGCCTGCAACTGCAATCTTGTTCTTCTTCTTCTTGAATAAATGGAAGAAATCGAGAAAGACCAAATCGCTGCCACCTGGCCCCAAAAAACTTCCTATAATCGGAAACGCGCACCAGATTAGGAACGTTCCCTTCCGCTGCTTGAGAGATCTATCGAAGCAGTACGGCCCCTTAATGCACCTGAAGCTGGGCGAGTGCACCGCCATCGTGGTCTCGTCTCCGGAGATAGCGAAACAAATGCTGAAAGATCTCGACCCCTGCTTCGCCTTCCGGCAGCAGAGCGTGGCAGTGGAGATCATGTGGTACAACTACAGCGACATCATCTTCAGCCCCTACGGCGACTACTGGCGCCAGATGAGGAAGCTCTGCATCAACGAGCTTTTAAGCCCTAAAATGGTGCGACTGTTCCAATCAATCCGAAGAGACGAAACAGCTCAATTGGTCAGTTCCTTGCACGATTCTTCTGGAAGCTCCGTGAATTTCACAGAGAAGATCTTCTCCTTGTCGAGCTCCATCACTTGCCGCGCTGCCTTTGGCGCCATCTGCAAGGACAGCGAGACGTTGATCAAGCTCACGGAGGATGCGCTGCAGGTGGCCGGAGGCTTTTTGATCGCGGATCTTTTCCCGTCGTCCAGAATCGTGCGTGCCCTCAGCTGGACGAAGCTGCGGCTCAAGATGATGCGGCGCAAGGTCGATGTGATTCTCGATGATGTTATCGATCGCCATCGGCTGAAAATGGGAAATTCTGAGTTTGGGGGTGAGGATTTGGTTGATGTGTTTCTAAGGGTTGAGGAACAAGGCCAACTACAGTTTCCCATCACCAACGACAACATCAAGGCTGTGTTGTATGTAAGTACATCTCTACATTCTCTCTCTCTTTCTCTCTCTCTCTCTCTCTCTCTCTCTCTCTCTCTCTCTCTCTCTCTCTCTCTCTCTCTCTCTATCTCTTTCTCTCTCTGTATCTCTCTCTGGACATGAGAATAAGCTGTAATGGCTGCCGAGTCCTCCGCAAAGGCTGCAGCGAAGATTGCACTCTTAGACCTTGTCTCGACTGGCTCAACTCACCCCAATCCCAATCCAACGCCACCTTGTTTCTCGCCAAATTCTACGGCCGCGCCGGCCTCCTCAACCTCATCGCCGCCGCCCCACCCCCTCACCGCCCCGGTACGCCAACAAAGTTGTACGCATTAATAGACAGTGCATCGCACGTGCAACACTAGTTTCGAAAAAAATCTTATGCCGTTTGCTGTTTTTGGTCAACAGAAATTTTTAAGTCACTCCTCTACGAAGCCTGCGGACGGATCATCAACCCGATCCACGGCTCGGTCGGCCTGATGAGCTCCGGCGACTGGCCGCGCTGCCACGCCGCCGTCGAGGCGGTCCTCGGCGGTGCCCAGCTCATCTCGCCCCTTCACGGCTGCGACATCCGACACGTCTCCAAGGGCTCCGCCGCCCGAGCAGGGACCCGATGCCACCGCAAACGATCCGCCTCGCTGGCTGACTCGGCCGCGGCCGAGTATGCTAGCGAGTCGGAGGCGAAGTTCACCATCACGGGGTGGGACAATTTCGGCGGTGATAGCAAAGTTTTTGGGATTGATGAGGAATTGAGAAGGGCTCCGAGCCATGACTCGTTCTCGGTCGAAACGGTCGAGCCGAGTTTAATGCTGTTTGATAAAGGAACGACTCCGGAAACTCGACTCAGTGAGGTGGGGCTCGAGTTGAGTTTGGGGATGAATCCACTGCTGCAGACCTACTTATCTACAGTGATTGAGATTTCTGATAGCCAATGAGTTAATGGAGAAAAACTCCAGTTTAATTCCATCAAGAAAGCTATCTAGTTTAAATTAATATGTTTAGATCATAATGATTGAAGTGCTTATTTCGGAATTTCAGTTATTTTTATTTTTATTTTGTAATTTCCTACTTGGGATGACAAGTGGTTTCTAGGGTTTGGGTCTTTGTGTATAATTCAATGAGACCGCTTTGGTAAAGAAGTGATATTACTGCATGGATTAGAATTTTTGATCAAATTAATATTGAGTTATACAGAATGTGGTGTTTGATTTACTATTAATCAGTCTGGTAAAAAAAAAAAAAGGGGGAAAGGAGGTGAGGTAAGAAGCTGCTGTAGTTTCTATATAGAGCTGACCGTGTTCTTGCAACAAACGGGATATATATTATGCTGCCCAAAACTTAAACATTTTTTAGATTAAAAAAAAAATTAAAGAAAAAGATCTCCGATAAGAAATTAATATCTTTGAGATACTAAATTATTAATAATAAATCACTCGATACTAATTCTTGATTAAATTCTAACACAAGAAAAACTGAAGATATACGAAAAAAGAAATCCCATAAATATCGAAAGTTGCCCTTTTGCTCGTTCTAAAATAGACTAGACTCTAAACGTTGTTCGCTCGTCGCATAATTAAGAAACATCTTATATTACATATGACTTCATTGACATTTGACAGACTTATTTAATTACTACTTTATTCAACATTATTGAAGAAAACTTGTTACTTTCCCACCAACTTGACATAATCTTCATTAAACGACATTCAACAGTTCAAACTTTTCTCTCATTAATTAACTGGAGATGACACCATCAACCACGATCATTTGCAAAACCAATAAGATTCAATTTTTTCTTTTGAAAAGTCAGAAAAATATTAGCTTTAATGTAGTGAAGGAAACCAAGATTCCAGTTTTGTTTTAGGTCAAATATATATTGAATACAGATTCGCACTCCCAAAACTTTCAGTGTGTGTGAGGGCACAATTAATGGTTTAACATGAGCAGGACGCCACATATTCGTAATTAATTAAAAGCTTAAAATATTAGTTGAGTCGTCGTCTTAAACATGTCACGTTCAGACAATTAATGTATGGTTTTGATTTTATTACATATATCGATTTGGCTGTCCATGACCCTTCTCTTCACCAAAGCAGTGAGAGATTGATACATAGAGTAATGCTTCACTAATCAGCTAGCATTCTACAAGTAAAGTGGTGGTTGTGTCAATTTCCATATCTCAGATATTGGAAAAATAATGCCAACTCTTTCAAAGCAAAGCTAACATATTCTACATTACTGAAACTTGTTTTTTTTATATTTATATATATACAAGTTACTATATATTTCTAGTGACAAAATAGAAATTTGGCATCGATACCCTACTTATAATTTGTAAGCACTGCTGACATTTACTTCACGCTAGTCTTATAATTATTTATACGAATTATCAAACTTTCAAATAAATGAAAGCTTCTTTCAGAACAATCTTATTTTTACTAATTACAGTATTACAATTCGTGCTGCCAATGATTAATCTTGAGTTTACATTATTAAGATTTTTTTGGGGCTGTGACACTTCCATGTGGGGTCTTTGGAAAACGCTAGCAAGAAGCCGCAACGGATCTGCCAATAAATTATCTCATAAAATAAAGTCGCAAAGTTCCATTCACGTAAACTTAATTTACTAATATTTTATTACCTTAATTTATCATTAAGACGTGGCAGTTCAATGAATTTGTACAACATAGTTTCATTTATTACTATAAAATATATCTTGAGGGACAACCTACGTCTCTTTTTCATCTGAACGATCACATAAGTAATTAAAAAATAATGGGAACTACTAATTTTGTTTTATTTAATAATAAGTCTTTGATTATTTATAGATGTAGCCTCTAGGGTTAGCTTCCTTGTGGCTTCATAGGCTTAGTTATATCAAATGGATGCTACAATCACAGCACCCCATGATTGTGAGAGGTTTGAGGTGAAGATCAATTAGAATATATATACAAACATTACATCACTCACCCCTTAATTATTTAATTACTTTCTTTTGTGTAACTTGGAACTTTATAAACGGTATTTATACTTGTCGGAAAAATAATATTTCCCCTTTCTCATAAAAATAACATTTCCACATATGCTTTAAAGGCATCTTATCACCATGAAATAGAATTCCAATAGTTCAAGTGATGCATTTTTAGTCGACTGCAAAAATAAGCACATGTACTAATTGTGCCACCTGGCACGACAATCTTGAACCCGAACCCTAATATCCATGTGAGGACTAAGATAGCAAATTCATAAAATACAAACATTTTTAATTAGAAAGATACCTTAAGTTGTAAGTTTGTAGCACCGATAAATTAGATATATTAAAGCGTTTGTACTCCTAGCCAAGGGTAATAGTAATAATTAGTAGAATGAACTCGAGGATTCACAAACTCAAAATTTGATTTAAAAATTCTAATTAAAAGTATTATTGATGGAACAATCTTTATGTTATCGATAATTAAACCACAAATATATAAATTAAAATCAATTGAAAATATTATTTCACGTTTATTTTATATTAATGAAATTAAAAATATATGGAACATGGCCATACTAACATGTGAATCTTGTTTCACGAAAGTGTTTCGAACTCCAATTGTCTGCACTAAATATTTTATAGTTTAATTATCAATTTTGACACAATATGCTAAGTATGTAAACAGAAGTTGATGATAATATAATATTAAATAATTTAATATTTAAAGATCCAGCATAGATTCGTTCGAATGGGATTGTGTATATATATCGAGTTTGTGAAATTTTCATTGCGAAAAGTCAAAATTTCGTAGAGTATCTATAATACGTATTTTTCAGAAAGTTTGGATTCATAGTATAATATCTTGGTACATCAACGAATACTATATATATGTTGAAGCTTAGGAATTAAGTGTCAAGCTAACATTGTACCAAGCCTAGTTGACCAAATGGTAACTACGTGGAAACATGAAACCTCATTATAATTTTGCACTAGAATCAAGTATAATATTAGAAAATTAATAAGTGCAACTACACTTCCTATAATGCATGCCCTTATCAAATTATTTAATAAGTACTATTAGGATGCGGTACGATACGTTCACAAAACTTATTCAAATCCCAAAAGTGCAAATTATGTTAATTTCTTCAAATCGTGCACGTGAATTTGAAAAAATAATTTAACAAAATTAGAAAAAAAACGAAATAACAATGCATGGAGGAGGTGAAATGTTTTTTGTATATGGGCCAAACCTAAGTTTTTCTTTTGGAATGATCTCAAGCCCACCGAGCTTGGGGTAATATAGGGTCGGGCTGGATGAAAATTTTCTGGGGCCATGAACTTTATGGCCCGGCCCGGAGCGATGATGTGAACTTGAATTTGTTTTGATGTTTAAATAAAGATACCCAATGCTCATGTGAAGTTATTGCGTTATTGACATGCTGCATGTGTTTTCTCATTAATTTGCTAATTAGTGAGAACTAGAGTATAAGGATTGAATGATACATTTGTTCTGAACGTTTGTAATTATTTGAGTAAACGTGCTTGTGTTAACTTTTATCTGTAAAGATTAGTGGAATATACATCGTAAAAATTATGTAAATTTGAGTAATAGTACATTCCACTGGATAAAATTCATTTATACTACCAATTCACATCAGCCATTCAGAAAAGGAAAATAATAATAATAATAATATGTCACAAAATGATAAAAATCATGTGAGAGTGAGTCTTTTTCAACCGTAAAAGATGTCCATGAGAACGAGCATGCTTTAAATATCTTGAAAAACAAAAACAAATGAGTAATCAAAAGGGGCCACTTGTGCATGTCAACTACGCCACAGATCAATTATGAGAAAATGCCACTTCTCAAATTTAATTCGTGGGCCACTCTAGCCACTATAGTTATAGTCTTTCTTGGTACTTTCCTCTTTTAAATATTACATTCTATATAATATTTCATTTCATAAATACTATATATATATACATATAATTTTTACTAGTGCTATATTTAGTTGTCTCAAATACTAATATCAAAATTTTTTCTGTTAGGAAAGTGTTAAGTGGTTCAAATGGGAATTAGGTTGGACATAAAAAGTATTAAATTGAAAATCTTGATAATCACAACTTTTAGGTACCATTTTGATAGACATATCTAAAGTGATGAATTATTTGAATTACTCATGAAGAGAACGAACTAATTGAGATTGATGAGATAAATCTATAATAGACATGAACTAATCTTTGACTGATTTGTTTTGTTAGATTTAAAAACTATATTTTAAACTGACAGTATAATTAAAAATAAATAAACAATAGTGTTAAATCGAGTTCTTGATATGTATGAGACAAAAGATTCATCCCAACTTTTTTTTGAATCGAAGATTAATCCCTAATTGAAGGAGAGGATAACCACGAAATATTGGATTACATCATATATTCTTGTATCATGCCCTATAGATATTACATATATTACAGTAAAATCTCTATAAAGAAATATATTTGGGACTATTAAAAAATATTCTTAAATGGAAGTTATTTTTAAATAGAGGTCTAAAATAATTTTTATTTTTTAAAATTTTGAAATGCATGCAAAATTGATAAAGATTATAATTACCAAAATACATGTATTTAGGATAATTTTAACAAACATAATATTATACATGATTAAATAGAAATAATCTAGAGGGTGGTCGCACATAAGTATAAAAAGTTATATGTGAAGAAGCTTTAAGCCTATTTAACAAGTTGGAAATATTTTGGGTTCAACAAGAATGTAGTCATGTGGACGAGCTATTGAATACACAAAAGTTAAAGGATGGGTTATGTCATTATCACATAGAACCTTATATAATTATTTTAAATCAACTTAAATCTACTTAATGATATATATTATCTTCGTTCCCAAAAACTATAGCACATTTAATTTGCATGGATTTTAGATATGGTTCGAGTTGATAAAGAGATTAGCAAGAATCCCAATATGTAGAAAGTGTGATTATTTTAGTAAATAAAATGTGTTTTGAAGGTTGAAGTATATAGTAGAGTGTGAGATTATGTTCAAAAATAGAAAATGCTATACTTTATGCATACACCAAATATAGTAATTGTGCTATAATTTTGGGAACGAATGGAGTACTATTTATTTCTAAATGGATGTGTATTTCCTTAAGGCGGATCTGAAAAATATGAATTATGATAATTTCAAAGCTTATTCCTATGTATAAGTATAACTAGTCCCAAGTTGGGACCGTAATTTTTAATTCCTAAATAGAGTTTATTCTTTAATAGAAGTTTTATTGTATATATAACCACATCGCAATTTTTACATGTAATACGAATTAATTAGCACCAAGTATAAATGCAATTGGAAGAACTTGTTTCAAGGAGTCTTTAAATTTATAAATTACAAAGATCTCGGATACATTATCACAAGATTAGTAACTCAAAATATATATATATTTATAACTATAGTTTGAGTGACTAATTAAATCATTTGCTATATATGGATTTTTCCATGACTTAATTAAATCCATAATACAAATACGACCTCAAGGAATTCGAATTTAATTCCATCCTTGCGCGATCCTGTAAACAATAACATGCGGAAACGAACAAATGTATATATTCGCTTTTGATAAGAGATACACTAATAAAATACACTAATAAAATAGATTTGCATTAGTACAGCATGCAACAATATAAATATATGTTAGACTCAAATACAAAAACACTCATATTACATAACATGATACACGTTTTTTTCCCTCGAAAACTGCAAATACAAATCAAGACAATTACCATATAGTAAAGTTCAACTGACAATTAGGTACGTACCAATTTCGAGTCCCATAACAAAACACATTATACGGACCAATGATATAACTTGCATGCAAGAATTCATCATAAATCAAACACATAGCAACAAATATCCAAGATTTACACATGGTTATTAGTTATTACACATACATTTTTACATATATCTAGTTTTATTGACTATTTACATGAGATGCCTGCAGACTATTTGCGGCAGAAGCAAGTCGTAGTTAAGAGTGACACTTAATATACCTATTTATGAAGCAAAGGGAAAGCAGAAGCCGCAAAACTTGCTCTCTTCACGAATCTCCCTTTCATTCTCGGCCGCTTCTCCGCATTCAGTTTCCGAACCTCGTACCTTATCTTCTTCGAGAACAACCTTGTCCGCCGCTTCTCCCTATACCTAGACACCCTCGCTTCTCTCCCTCCGTCGCCCCCCACCCCCGCCCCCCCACTCGTCATCGCCATCTCTCCATATGCATGCATTGTCCCACTTGTACCCTGCAAATTAACTCTCAGCCATAATAGTTTGTACATTCAAAGATTACATACTCGAACATGTTAAAAACTCACAAAATACCAAAATATGAAATTTCAAAAGGTTTAATTAACCAATTTTAAAATAACAAAAATTGAGGTGACAAATTGCAGCTCAATTGGTAAGACGTTTACCCTCCAACCAATAAGCTGGGAATTTGAGTCACTTAACATGTTTGAGTGTGTGTTGTTACTCAAAAAAAAAAAACAATAATTCAAAGTATGGTAGAGAGAGATTGAATTAGGAGTACCAAAGTGCAGCAATCAGGCCACCAGTCGCCTGGGCTGAGCTCCGGCCGCTCCCCGCTCATCCACGGCGACTTTTTATGGTCCCAAGCCGACATGACGCGATCGTAGTCGAGCTTCAACAAGGCCTTACTCGATTCATCGTTTTCTCGAATTCGCGTTTTATTCTCTTCTTCATCTTCTTCACGTGTATTAATTGGAGAGGCGTAGTCGAAATTCAGCACGAAAGTCTGCCTTCCCAAATCGATCTGAAGAAGATCACGATTCTTGTCCTCATCCTCCGCCGCCGCCGCCGCCCCAATCTCTTCATCTTCAGCTTTAATCCTCAAACAGCACTCTTCCGCTTCCACGTCATCATGATCATCGCAGTCGAAAATAGTCCCCAATCCCTCCATATCAAACGCCTCATCCTCTAATCCCTTCCCCAGCAAGCTCTCCACATCCGCCGCGAACTCCGATTCCGACGGAATAATCCCTTCAAAATCATTCATCTCCGATTTCGTAAAACGCATCGTATTATTCTCTCCATATTTCTCGACGTCAAAAGGGTCGAACACCGGCACCTGATAAAGCAGCTGCTCCTCGCTCTCCTCCTCGCTGCAATTCTCCTGCTCCGGCACCAGTTGCTGCGGAATGATATTGCTCATGAGGTGGCCGTTGTTCTTCTTCTTCTGTCGCCGCGGAGTTCGAGCTTTTTTAGTGAAACCCTTGTGCCATGAACCCGCCCTTGTGTCATCGTTCGAGGAAAGTGAAAGTGAGATTTCATTTTCCTTTGACGATGATGATGCGATTTTGAGGCGGACCCTCTGGTGCCTGCGTGCGAGAGGGTTCGCGGAGTGGACGGAGGAGTCGCACGCTTGGCAGAGGAAGGCGTCGTCGGCGGCGCAGTACCAGCGAGCGCGTTTTCTGACACAGTTATCGCAGGCTCTGACGGATTTGGCCCCGACAGCGTGAGCCAGTTTGGTGTCGGAAACCATGGATTGTTTTAGTTCTTGCATATGTTTAATTGTGTGTCTGTGTGTGAGATTGGAATAGATTGAAATGGAGGAAGGAAAAAGGTGAGATGGATGTGATATACTGTGTTAACAGGAGTTTTGAGTTTGGATGTCTGAGTGCAATTATTTAATCAGTGTCCCACACACACACACACACACAGAGCCACTTTTGTAAAGTATTAATTTAATGTTGGTAGGGCTTTTGTTGCATGCACTTTTCGCCCTTCTTGAGAAGGGTTTTTTGCTTTTTATATTTTGTTAAATCGGATGATCTGGAAATCAGTCAGAAATTTCATTGCTTTTTAGTGTTTGGACTTTGTTGTAGAGTAGACATATCAGTTGTTGGTGATGTTTGTCTATGATCAAATCATCACCATTTATTAGTATGTATGGGTATAGATATCAATGGTGTTGATGTATGTAGGAGTTTGACCCTAATTAATAAATGTTGAATTTAATTACTCTTTGTTTTCAATGTTTTTGAGGTGAGTTTTTCACAAAATCGGAATATTAGTATGAATGGATACGTAGGAGGTGTTAAGATTCGATAGCAATTCAAACACAGCCTTTGATAAATAGTAAATCAAGATTAATTCAATTTATTTACAATCCTAGTAATGGATTGGATATAAGACTTATTAAGATCTTAGAGAGCTAGTTATGTCACATAGCAAAGTTCCTTTCCTATATCTCCTATGTGACTTTTCAAATGAATAGGGTTTGGATTAGATTTCTCCAGCCTCCAGGTCTAGTAATTACTGTTGATTGTCGGCTCAAGCCAAAAATATTGAATATTAATTTCAAAATATGGTCCCTTTTGACCCCTTAAAAGTATGTCCAGACGAACACATCAAATAGCTCTAAACCTTTAATTTGGTATTATATCTGATATATTATTTACTTACACGTAATAATCATGCCAATAATATCATGCACAACATATATTAAAATTGGCTAATGAAATATATCCCAAGATTAGCCAAATTACCATGCATTTCAAGTGTCAGCAAAGAAAGGTGGCACTGGATTAAGCAGGGCCCGAAGTGGGGCCCATAATCTTCTCTCATTGGTTGGGCAATAAAACTTAATCCTAATATGCGGCAGCTGATTGGCTGCATTTCTGATTATGGGATTTTCTGTAGGTCCCAGCCCTCTAGGCTTGGAATAAGGCATTGATCCAATCTATATGTTACGCTCTCTCACTCCATGCTCCTCCCTCTAACTTGAAGTAGACAGTTTTGCTGCTATTTGTCTCTTTTTCTATTATACCTGTTTGAAGCTTACTACCACTCTGAGCTTGGTCCCCTCTTCCACTCTTTTCTTTTCCACCAAAAGTATAAAAAAATTATATATAAAAATTGAATAAGGTAACAATAGATAGAATAAACCGATGCCCACGTGGATATTTTTGAGCGAATTTATATATATTTGGCATTTTGGCAGATTTTAACGAACTTATATAGTCCAGCCCAGGCCCACATGAGATGCCTGATTTTCACACACTACTTTAACCTTCTATAATATCATATTCATGTACTAAAAAAATAATTTACGAGATTGCATATGGTAAAAAGTGAGTCTCTGAAATTGGACCACACCAATCATACACAACTCAAACTGAAAATTCAGTGAGGATAAATCCGTTAAGGGGGGGATTTCGCAAATCCTCTCTCATCCATTATTTTATTAAATATTTTTTTTTATCGTCGTCCAATTTTACCATATGCATATGACTTTTAAAATATTTTGATTAAAACATCACTTTAATTTTTTGCAATTACAATTCCTCTAATATTCACTATTAAAATGATATCGTTTTACCGATGAAATAATATATTATTACCTCTGGAAAAGTAGGAATGTTATGATTCAAAAAAGGCAATAATATAGTACTCTTCATGAGATTCGAAGCCAAGACTACAAACTCATTTTAAATATTGATGAATTCATCATAGATTCTCACAATTGAAGAATTAAAAAATGTTCTTAAAATTAAATTTTATTAATCAAATTCATGTTGTGTGTGTAACAGAGAGAGAGATGATAAAAAAAATGAGCACTATGACAGTGGAGTTCGTGAACAGTTAATTTTGATATGAGACTAGTGTAATAAAAATTAAAAATTAGCAAATGTAATAAAAATTAAAATTTAGTATGAGACTAGTGTAGCAGCGTAATGAAAAGGCACCACTATGGATGCTTTAAATTAGCAAATGTAATAAAAATTAAAATTTAGTATGGAGAAAATGAAAAGACTAGATTCAATATATATTCCTCTGGTTCTTTGGCAGGCGGGAATAAGAACAAATATATAAACAAATTTTCCTTTAAAAAAATGTTAAAGAAAACAGCTCATTTTCATCTGCCAATGAAGTCTGGGCATTTTCTGCAGGCCAAGGTCCTATGCCAACCAAAGCTGCCCATTTCTTGCGGTTTAATTATTTTTTTACCAACTTAACGCACTCAGCCCAAAACAACTGCTGAGTTTGTACTAAATAAAAGTAAACACTTCAATAAAAATATCGACATTGTAATAATCAAAAGGATTAATTATAGTTTATAGCAATACATTGAGAAAAGTTTAGTTTATAGTCTCAATTTTGATTTAGTTTATTTTATAGCTTGAATTTTATTAAAAAAAATTAATTGTAGCCCGAATTTTGAGAATTTGTTTAATTATAGCCAACAACAACAACAATAACAATGTCAAGTTTGCAGCTAATTTTCAAACGTTTTATAACGAAATTCGTCTGATTGATGCATGGACTTTGTCGACCATGTTAATACGAAAATTTTGACATATCACTCAACAATTTTGGTAGAGTATTGGACAAATTTTGGCGAAATTGTAACAATAATCGTTCTTTGCTTTTTTCTGGTAAATTTAAAAGTTTGGCTATAAGAAAAACTAAATCAAAATTCAGACTATAATTGAAACTTTTCTCAATATTTAAATTAAAAAATAAATTAAATCAAAATTGAGATTATATACTGAAGTTTTCTCAAAATTTAAACTATATACTATAATTAAACCTAACCAAAATTATTTGTACAAATTAGACTAGATTATCTAGAGTAGATTGGCTGTAAATTCTCCTGAGAAAAATAAGCCAGTTTGAAGTAAAAAAGGCCGACGAAGAAAAGGTACACTAATTTGAGTCCATGGACAAATGCTCCGTCCGTTATCAAATGCTCCGTCAACTGTAAAATTACATGTATCAAAAAAATAGAAAATTTATATTTGTAATCTTATTGATTATCATGATAAACTGTAAACTGTATATATACAGCTAATTACCAAATTCCAAAAAAATTTAGATTAGAGTAATATGGGAAGAATGTCATATTTATACTTTTAATTTTTAAAATGAGACACTTATTAGGAAATAAGAAAATTATCGAAATAAAACACTTAATAAAAAACGAAAAGAGCAATCTTTAGTGATATGTTGATAAATAATTGTTTAGTGATATGTTAATAAATAATAAATAATAAATAATTCAAAAAAATAAATTAAACTCCAATATTAAGTCCTATACTCTAACCACAAGCAACATCACTTGTACCAGAATCCTATTTCATTTTCCATTCTGATAGCGACATTATTACTCCTAACTCCCAAGTCCCAAAGAATTTAAAATTTTCATATTCTTCAACTAAATAAATTAAGAACGATTAAGAAAATAACAAATAGGCGTGACAATTATCTTATTATCTAAATAGAACACGCAATTTCGTAATTGGTACCATATATATCCACCTCAATGAGAGGATGTGGTTGTAATTTTCAGAAATCGTGTGCATCAAATTGATTGAGTTAATGATGTAAATCTAAAAGGTTGGGATGATAATTTCATAATTAATGCCGGTGGATATATGGATGAAGACAAAAAAGAAAACAAAAAAAGATAAGACCTTATTATATGTTTTGTCATAGTGGATAAATAAGAATAGGAGTTATCCGTTTGGTGATATTACAAAAAATAAATTCGACATTTTACACTATGTTCCAGGTAGAGTTTTCAGTGTCAAATTTTAAAAGTATAATTTCATCTAAAAAGTATATTTTTATTTTTCGTAATGCTGAT
Source organism: Monilaria moniliformis (assembly GCA_034509125.1). Taxonomy (NCBI): domain Eukaryota; kingdom Viridiplantae; phylum Streptophyta; class Magnoliopsida; order Caryophyllales; family Aizoaceae; genus Monilaria; species Monilaria moniliformis. The sequence goes on along the minus strand of JAYDZE010049417.1, from coordinate 8,427 downwards.
AATAAATTATTTAAGATAAACAAAAAATATTAGATTATTAAAAATAGTCGAACTATTTTAATAATTATATAAAAAAAAGTAAAATAAAATTAAAATTTATATAAATATCAAACTGTGATTAGAAAAAAAATACTAAAAAGAGACAGACAGTCACATGGTGGAACGGAAGCAAGACAAGTAGCCTAAAATTTCATTTTCATGAATAGAAACCAAGAAAATGCCATACTTGGCCCATCATCTCCAACCAGCCTATTATTTACAATTAATTTGGACTTTTCATACTTGACGCTAAAATCTCAACATCAAATGCACTCTGCCTCAACTAATATGTTATTCTTCCCAACTCATAAACTAGAGCCAATATTTTATGCCTCTAATGCTTTGTACACTTTTTCCAAAGGAATTAATAAGTCTATAATGACTTTATTATCATATTAAGTAGGGTTTTAGTAAACAAACTAAATGTAGCGTGACGTGATTTAGTTAAATAATGTACAAAATTTCAAAGATGGGAGTTTAATGAAATCTAAAGAGTCAAATACTTAAAAGCATGTTCCTTCGGGGACATCCAAACAATGAAAATCTTCTTTGTAAGTAGAGATTTAAAAATCAAATCTCACCGCTCTTCTTCCTTCAAGTCTTTTTTTTAGAAAAAAGAAAACTTAAAAAGCATGAATTTTACTCATGTACCTATCCACTCTTAAACTTGGAGGAAATATACATTGATTTTATTCAACTCAATCCTTAAATACAATGTCTCTCAACCATGAAAGCGAATTTTAAGAGCTATTGATAGCAAATTGAGCTAATATGCAACCGGCTCTATTACTATCAACCAATTGAGCCTAATAAATTCAGACGAGCTTAATATATACTAAAATATTGAAGCATCCATCATTTGTCGTAATAGTTATTATGTATTCCAAAATGTATAGTTATTTTCATCTAAGAAATACGTCTAATTATGTTTACTATAATTTATAAGTAAGAGCTTGGGAATTACTCCCTCCGTCCACAAAAAATAGTCTTGTTGGTGGACAGCACGGGTTTTAATGCACAATTGGTAAAGTAAGAGAGATAGAGAGAAAAAGTGATTGAAGAGACAAAAAGTAGTTGATAAAGTAGGAGAGAGAAGAAGAAAAAGTGATTGGAGAGATAAAAAGTGGTGGGTCCTAGTGGTATAAGTTGTAAATAAATTGATGTTTAGGGGTATTATGTTGTGAGAAATTTTCCATAAATGGAATGAGACTATTTTTTGTGGACGGACCAAAATATAAAAATGAGACTATTTTTTATGGACGGAGGGAGTATAAGATAAATGTCAAACTCATAAATCTATGTTTTACAAGCTAGCTTAGCTCACAAGGCACAAGCCTACTAAAGAGCTGAGTAGTTGAAATTATAACTCTAACTTGTCTTTTGGAGCAACTTTTTTTTTCTTTTTTGAGAAACTGTTTTTTGGAGCTTTATTATACAAACAATTTTTTATTATACTAAATTCCTTAAAATTGTTGGTCAAAATTTGATTTTGAAGCCCGGCCCAATCGGAGCCAAGCCCAATGCTGCAATGTAAACTGATAGAAATCTATAGGTAATTTATTTTTGACAATCGTGGGACTGAAGAGAAGAAATTGAAATTGTGAATAAGAATTCAATTACCCTAAAGTTATAATCAAGTTCAATAGTTTCGAATTTAGGACATAAAGAGAAAACGGCATCGTAAATCGGGTTGAGGAAACCGCAGACTATCAAAATCACAATTTCAGTTTGGATCATAGGTACGAATTCCGGAATTTATATCGAAGAAATCTGGAAATAGCTCAACCTTATTCTATAAATTGTCTCAATTTTCTCTTTCTAGATTTAGTTTTTCTTCGTCGAGCTTGCGGTTTCGTCTGCCAAATTCGCGTGTTGTTTTTTGTTGCTGGAATTTCTTCATGTTGATAATGACTGCGCCTGGAATTTTTTGATTCTGTGGGGAAATTTGCATAGCTGCTGAAGTCTTTAAGATTTAATCTTTGAACTTTTTGTTTTCTCTTTGCCAATGGTTAAAATTGAGTGAGTGGATTATGCTGTCGGTTCAAGTGTGAAACTGACAATTCTTTTTTTTAACCCTACGTTATTCTTGATTTTTCTGAAACGAAATTGGAACTGTAGTAACGTTTTTTCGTGCTTGAATTCGTATTTTGCTATATAAAATTCCATGTAATATTATACCTCAAGGTTTTATCACAGACTGGAAGAATTTGGAAGGTAGTATTATACAATTGGAGGAGATGATGATTGACGATATAAGTTTTCAGCTGAATCTGTCTTTGTAATTGTAATGTCTACAAATGTATCAACAAAAAAGATAGCAGGTAGTATGATTTTCAAGTCCAGCTTAAGCCCCCACCCCTTTCCGCTGCGACTTTGCTTCTTTATGTTGTAAAACTCCCTTGGAACTAAGCAACCTTGTTATCAAAAATGGCTTCTCATCACTAAAAAAAAGTAACTTGGCCTTTTATGCAGCTTAGAGGTTGGTGTACTCGCGTCTGTTTGTATTTCCTATTCATCTGTCTTATTTCTGTTATGTTGCTTCCTGCTGCATATCTAGTAAACACCTTAAATAGGAACACCTCGACGTTTTAAGAACTATATTTGTCTTGTTTCATCTCATATTCATCCATGCCACTGGTGTTCCTTTTAATCAAATCTTCTGAAACACATACAATCTCTGAATAATCTTCTCTTGTCATTTACTCTGTAAAGTAGCATATTATTTAAGTAGCCTTACGCATTGTGCTTCTCCTTTATCCCTTTCTTGGCCTTCAATTCGTGCATAACATATTAAATACTATGTTTCTTATACCTCAGCAGGTGTTGGATCTTCATGCTTTCAATGATTATTATTACATATCTTGTCATAGTTTCGGGCTTAGTCAATTTGGTGGAGGATTTGTACAGGATACAGTACTTCTGAATTACCATCTGCATAATTACTAAACAAAACATTTGAACATTCAATATTACTTATTTAAGTCTTATAAAAAAACTGAAGATCTCTCGCAGCAGTGTCTCGAGTTTAATATATTGCAGTCTCACAGATGATGGTAGTATAGTTGCTTTCATTTGTAAGAGTGGGAAACTCTAGTTATATGTCGTTCTGACATTAATTCCAGTTCTTAAAATGTTTACATATTACGCTTCTTAATGGGTTATGCAGTCTCCTCCTTATGGCTGGGAGAAATCGGATGCCCCGTCACCCTGATAGTTTCCGAGGTGCCCATGAAGATCCACGTTCACTTCCACACCGGATGCCAATGCCACTTCCTCCACATCCTGCGGCACTGGAAGAGGAACTTGACCTCCAACACAGAGACATCCAGAGGCTCCTTGCTGAAAATAGGCATGTCATTGATGACAATGTGATGCTTCAAAGGGACTTGACTTCGGTGAAAGATGAAATTCACAGATTGAATCAGGTGATCCCGAAAATGCATGCTGATAAAGAGGCTCAAAGAAGGGAACTGATTGAGAGGAGGATGAAACTAGAGGCTGAACTTCGCTCTGCTGAACCTCTGAGAGTAGAGGTTGTGCAATTAAGGGCTGACGCACATAAATTGAGTGCGCAGAATAAGGAATTATCTTCCCAGGCTCAAAATATGACAAAGGATATTAATAGGCTTCAATCTGAGAATAAGCAAGTAGCTCCCATGAAGTCTGACATTGATAAGATGCGCAAAGAGCTGGTTGATACGAGGTATGAAATGGACGTTTACTTGATGGATTCAGCTATGACCGCCCTATCATTTAATCCTTTATCCTGCTATAGTGATAACAAAGAATCTAAACCTTAACATATAAATAACCAGAGAATTTGGAAGTGATTTAGATGCAATTTTCGAAATATGTTTGGTTTCTGAATGAATCTGCTGCTGCTGCATCATTATTCAGGAGGGTATATGAATATGAGAAGAAAGGAAATGAAGAGTTGGTGGAACAAAATAGAGCCATGGAGAAAAACCTTATTGCAATGGCTCGAGAAATTGAAAAGCTGCGCGCTGAACAAGCAAGTGCTGACAGGAGGGGTAAGGGTAATTTTTTTCTCATATGTAGACAGACACATGAACCTTTCTACACACTATCTCTCTCACACACAGGAAGAAGCACAGAACTACACTTGAAACACTTGGTTAACCTTAAAAACCTTGTTACCCAGGTGCTGGAGGATATGGAATGTTGAACGGGAGCCCTGAAACAAGATACCCAGGCCCATATGGCGATGTATATGGCCCTGGCCCCTGGGGATCATATGACAAACATGGTGGTCCTCCACGACGTTAATCCTTGTTCAGAATCGGAGTTGTGGTTAGCGAAGCAACATAGTTAATTCCCCCTAATGAAGTAATGAAAAATGGGAGTTTGGCTTTGTCGCATCTGGTATTGTTGCCAGCTTTCTATTTATGAGTTATGGCACTCTTGGAACAGAGAAGATAATCCCGATGAATAAAATACTTGATGCAAATCCGATTTTTCATGCCAAATAGCCTTAATTTGATTATTTGTGTGAACATATACCATCAACTGCCCAACTTAACCTTGATATCAAATGGCTAATATCTCCTCAAGATAAAACGAACAGAGCAAACATTCAATCAATAAGATTCAGATTGATTGATTCCCTCGTGTAAAACCCTAGGTGGCGCTCTAGGGTTCAAAGGGACACAGCGGTACCCTTCTTGAGGCGAGTTTACCTTTTGGCGGAAATCGATGATACAGTGGTGGAATTACCGGCTCACACAATTTCATCACAGGGGCCACGTGAAGGTACTAAATTCCATAAGCTCGTGGTTGGCAAGACTTTGCCACGAGGGAGGGTCGTAAATCGGGAGACGTTGCGTTTGCATCTCCCTCGAATTTTGCAGACAAGGTGTGAACATGATATCCAAATTGTAGGCGATAATATTTTCGTCATAGTCATCACCAATGATCGCGATCGCCGCCATTCTCTCTATCATGGCCCATGGCATTTCTCGATAGCTTTATGCTTTTCAAATAACCAAAGGCATTGGAAAAACCTAGCAGGGCGGTTGAGGAAGTCACGACCGTGCTGTGCATTCGGGAAACTTAGAGCCATACAGTTTATTTGGGCCTTTCCGCTTTCGTGAAGTTCAGTTTGACTATTTGCGAGGGAGGATCAGCAAGAAGGTGAGCGGGTGGGAGAGAAAGAGATTCTAATTCAATCGATTCTTCAATCCATACCCACCTATGCTATGACATGCTTTAAAATTCCGGAGGGAGTCTGCGGGGATATTGAGTGCATTGAAGAGGGCAGAAAAATACATTGGGCCTCATGGGATCGTCTTTGTCGTCCAAAGTCAAAAGAGGGCCTTGGATTTCGAAAAACAGGTTTGGCGTATTATTATCCAAACACGTTGTTGCTCGTGTTCTTAAAGAGAGATACTTCAAGAATACAGAAAGCATGAGATGGAAGATTGGAGACGGGCGTTCAACAAGAGCCCTCAAGGACGCCTGGGCGAAGAGATAGTGTCGGAGTTTATTTCTCCATACACTCTTGGAATTTGGAGCTGCTGCAAGAGGTTTTCTCACCTCATGAAATCTCCACATTATGTCTATCTCGATTACAACTGGGAAAGATGACGTGAGGTATTGAGCCTTCGACGAGCGTGGGAAATATTCAGTCAAAACAGGTTATTATTTGGTATCCCACTGTCCCGCCTAAGGTTAAACACTTTGGATGGAGGGCTATCAATAATTTAATAGCTACAGATGAAGGAATTTGTTTTTGGTGTAAAAGAGACTGGGGTTGGACGACTTATTGTTGTATTCGGTGAAGCCCTCGAGAAAGCATGGAAAGAGTCGGAATTCTTGTATAAATAAGAAGCTATGGCACCTCTCACTAGAGGATATTAGTTGCACTGTGAAAGACCGCTTGGGAAACGATAGTGAGGCTATCTCGAGCAGTGGCATCCTTGTCGCTAATTTCCAAGAAGCTCGCTCTCGCCTCACCTATCCATATCGTCTTCTTCCTGCTGGGGGAGGACGCAGATAGAAACCTCCGAAGCATGGAGTGCTCAGAATGGACGTCGATGTTGCGCTTCTCTCGGATGGAAGGCTGGTAGGAGTGGGGATTATCCTTCGAGATCACCTCGGACAGATTGTGTCTGCTATTTCGAGGCGCATTGGCTTCAGGGAAACAATTTTCATGGGGGAACTTCATGCCATGCATGCTCGCCAATTTCTAGTTTTGGATTTTTTTTCATGTTCGTAGGGAGTTAATTTAACAGCCCACAACTTAGCTAAATTAGCTCTTTCTTTTTAAAATGTAATTATTTAGAAATTGAGCTGCCCAATCCTAACTTGTAGATATTGTTCATTCTAATCTGAAGTAATATATCATTTTTCAGCTTTAAAAAAATAATATTCAGATTGATTTCGTAATATATGGATTTCCAAATAAAATAAAAAGTACTTTAAATAATACGTGGCAAAGTATTAAATTTTCCAGTATTTTTTGGCGCAAATAAAATAATGAATGATATAAGTTTTGTACTAGTAGGGTCTCAGTTGCGTGCTAGCCGACCTATACATGAAATATCATCTACTAGCCGACCTATACACAGAAGGGAGAAGAAGAAGAAAGTTACTCATGGAGTAGTTAAAGCGAAACTTTCAGTTGGGTTTTTGGTGTGTTCCTTTATGCAATTTGGCTGGTTAGTTTTTGTTTTTTAACTTTTTTAGCAAATCATATCAAATTGAAAACGAAACTTCATATTCATTTGAATTGATATTAATTTACACAGAGTGAGTGCCTCGGTTGCTTGAAAACAGCTGAGAAACAAACAACAAACTTAACCTCCCAAATCGACGCCGTCGTCCGCCGTCGAAATGCTCAGATCATCCAGCTTGCTGAATTCCCCAACCAGAAATCCATTCGGATCAACAATTTGCACGCCGCAAAGAAACCCTATTTTCCGCTCCGGACCCCCGGGCAGGCCCTTCTCGCCGGAAACGTCCTCTCTCACGGCGGCGCCCCCGCCGCCGCTCTCAGCGGACGAATCCGCCGCCATATTTTCGAGAACCGAATTCGGAGAACCCCCGGTTTTCTCGCAAGCAATCCACACGATTCCCGCCTCTCTGGCTCTCGACTCTTCCTCAATCTCGCGCTTCGCCGCGAGATAAGCCGCGGAGGCCTCTTCGGCGGTGTTGAAAGTGCCCAGCCAAATACGTTTCTTCCGCCGAGGATCCCTAACTTCGGCCGCGTACTTCCCCGATTTCCTCTTGTGCGCGCCCACGAAGTTCCTCTTGGCGATCAGATTCTGGAATTCATCGCCGCCGCGTTCCGTGTGAGTTCCCTTTCCATCACACTCCAAATTCGTGTTTCCGCGGGAAATCTTTACCAGCGGAAGCGCAAGCTCGTGAATAATTCTCTTTGATTTTCTCTTCGGCGGCTCCGATTCATCCGATGATGAGTCAGTGGCGTCTGGATCGGAATAGGAGAGCCTGATTTTCCGTGGATTGGCTGAGAACTGTTCCATGTAAAGAGAGAATCCGGAAATTGAGAGTGAAGGAGATGAATTGGATTATAATTGGGGATTGAAAAAGCAGATAAGAATTGGGGTTTCCATAGATTGTGGTGCGAATATATTTTGGGGTTCCAATTCCATGCCTGAGCGCTGAGCTCGAAACCAATAGATTAGAATATGCTGTTGGCATATTTATTCGTTGTGAAAATAATATATTTTTAATAAATTCATGGATAATGACGTCATCTATGAAAACCCTAATGGGCCTATTTTTGTGTGTAAGAGAATCTGTAGTTGGGCTCATGACAAGACAATGTTATTCATTAATGTTTTATGACTCTACTTTAGATGGATTATCATTTCCTATTATTTAAACAATTTAAGGAGAACACGTGTCCTTTATCCAATCAAACACGTGTCCATTCTTTATCCAATTAAATAAGGAGGGGCCGCTATAACCAATCTCTGCTTATACTTTACCCTTTCTTTATTTTTACTCTTCCAACTTTTTAGGGAATACTTCATCTTTTTGGGTCACTCGCGTTCTTATTTGATTTTTTTTTTTCCACTGTGAAATACAGTTTAGTTTGTCATTTGTGAATAAAAAAGTTAGAGATGTCAATCGGGCCGGCCCATTGGATTTCGGGTCAGCCCTACTCGGGTTACGGGTTAATCGGGTGCGGGCTAATCGGGTTAGAATTTTATCGGGTTAAAAATTTACAACCTTAACCCTAAACGTTCGGGTTTCGGGCTAGCCCAGCAGGCTAATCGGGTTATAAGCAAATGAAAAGACTAATTTATGTATTTTTTATTCTTAAGAATTCTATATTTATAATATATAAACATATACAAAAATTAAATATATAAATCATATGATAAGCATAAAATTCAAAGTGTA
>JAYDZE010049306.1:0-26266 GCA_034509125.1 Monilaria moniliformis | reverse complement strand
TAAGACACAAATCATCTTGCTCCGCTGCGCGCGCAAAGGTCCATCTTAACCAAGAGTGAGATGTTGCAGAGATACCACAGATCTTGTCGGTTACCTTTCATGCTGAGAAACCATTTAACATCCTCTCAATAGTATGATTTTATTTGAGAAGTCTGTTTATGCATAACTTGTATCTAAAAACTAATAAATAACTCACAAAATACAAGTGAGAGTACTTTTTGTAAAATGGGATTAGATACTTCTTATTATTTTATAATTTTTTGCCATATTAGGAAATGAGTCATTCGAATTGGGACAAACCAAAAAGGAAAATGAGTCATCTGAATTGGGACGGAGGGAGTAATAAATAATAAACTTGTATGAGACAAATACCAAAATGTCCTTCCATAAAACCCTAATTTCCATTCCTTCTCTCTCTCTCCAATCCGTACCGCCGTCCTACCCAGCTTGCGGAAAGCTGGATATCAAACAAACCGTAATTTGTAATTGAAAATTAATTATTCCATTTGTTTTTTCTTTTTGAATGAGGAACACGTAAATACAATAGTGCTGTACGCTATTATAATTTCAAATATTATAGTATCTTTTAGTTGTTTTCATTATTAATTTATTTAATATTCAAAAATACATATCGCCATAAAAAGGATAATTCATTTAAAAGTTTGAACAGGGAAAGGAAACAAATATTTTCTCCAAAATACAGTGCTGATTTGGTAAGTAGAGAAATCCCCATTGAATATATCAACTAAACAAAATCCAGACCAAATTAATTGAATTTACTACAAAAACGGAATATATAATATATGTATCCAAATTATGCTCCTTTAAATATGTATCAAAAATTTCAATTAATACACGCATATACGTATTTTGACGGTAACCAAAATGAAAATGTGGATATTACAATTGTTGCCTAATGTTGTACCAAAACCTGTATCAGATAGAAAATATGGCAGGTCTTTATCGTATGATAATTTTGACTACGATAATTATTAGAGTGTCTAACAAGAAATTATTCGGACAACATTTAGGGTCCGTTTGTTAAAATGGATTTGGAATTGATTTGAAATTATAATTATATGGAATTGAATTTGAAGTTATGGTATTCTAATTTAATTTCAAATCCTTTGTTTGATAAGTAAAAAATTAAACAAGTTTTGGAATTGACTTTTGATTGAATAATTTTTTTTATTTATATATATTATGTAATTCTATATTATTTTTCTATATATTTTGAGTTGTGTGTGCAAGTGTATGTGTATGTGTATGTGTCGTGTGTGTTTGTTATATGTGTTGTTATTTTTATGGCTCTTAATTTCTGATGTCTTTTCCATTATTTACAATTCAAAATTAATGAACAATTAGTATTACACCTGCACGATCGTCGGATAAATAAACCTTTCAATCATCTAGAGATTTAAATCATAATTTTATTTGTTCCTAAATTGATAGTTAACATCATTTCCACGATATCAATTAATTAAAAAAAAAGATATTAATTTTTTAGAAAATCACAATGTTTGCTCAAGTTTACAAGTTGTTGTAAACATATGAAATGCTTTGGTATTTCATATGGTCGAGGTTTTGAATTTTAGTTGTCGAGGCTTTGGTCTTTCAATTACCATAACCGTTAACGTTTTGATGGAGATGCCTTTAAATGTTTCTTATAAGGTCTATAAATAGGAGTATTATTTGAGAGACGAGAATACAGACGACACACTTTCACGTTTTCCAAATTTAGAGACATTCTTTAGAAGCATTGTTTGCTCATTTCTCATAACTCTGTCAAGCTAGCCGGTGTCTGGTGGGTCTGATGTGCTTCTACACGCTAGGAGAAAGTCGTTTTATCTTTAGCGATAATACGTCAATCCGATAACACTAGTTGAAGCGTAATTTGTCTTATGGAAAAAGATTTTTCTTGACTCGACTAACGTTTTTGGTTTGTCTTATTATTTTTGTTGTAATTTCCACTCCATTTTGTTTTTTTCCTTTCCTTCGGTTGCAATAGATAGAGTATCGTCTGTTCACGACTTAGGTTTTTGTCATATCTCTAACAATCACAAGACAAATTAGTGTACTCTTATAAAGAGTACAAGACATGATTATGTTAGCCGAAATTGGAGGAAACGGGTACACCGAATGTTAGCATGAAAATGATGAACTAAGACTCCATAAGAGCTTAACATGCTCAAGATGAGCAATTTACGAGCGATCCAAGCAATGAATGTTGGAAAGCTATGTGTAAGGTTTTGAGATACTGGTAGTATACTCTCAACCTCGGGCTGCGATTACACGGGGTATCCTTAAGTGCTTGAAAGGTACTGTGACGCAAATTGGATCTCTAATTCAAGAAACTCGTTTTCGACAAGTGGGTATGTGTTCACTGTGGGGGGTTGGTATTGGATCGCGTAAGTCAACGAAACAGATGTGTATAGCCCGACCCACCATGAAATCCGAGTTTATCGATAAAGTAGGGGAAATAGTCAAATGGCATAGAAACTTCCTATAAGATATTCCATGTTGGAAAAAGTCATTGCCCACGTAATGATACATTGTGATACCTAAGCGGCTATAAAGAGAGCATTGAATGGCTAGCGGTAAGTCTCGACGGATTCGTCAGGGACAGAATACCGGGGCAATTAATCACGAGTAGTGTTATCTCACTTGACTGTGAGTGTCAATGATAACGTAAATGAATCTGGTAACGAAAGGATTAAGTCGCGATCAAATTGTTAAGTTGCTAGAAGGAATGCTATTGAAAACCACATCTAAAATATGATTATAGTGGTAAACCAATCTTAACGATTGGAGTTCCCATGAACTTGGTTCAATAGGAGAACGAAGATATATGAATTTAGTTATAACACTCGGAAGATCTTAATCTTAACCTATTACTTAGAAAACATTGATGTTGTAACCTGCACATGGTAAGAGGTTAAGTCTTTGACTTTTAATGATTCTTGGAAACCTCTAGGAGATGAAGTATAACATGATACTCGGAAAAAAAATCACCTATATAAGTAAACAGAGAGACGCTTCAACATGAGAATTACTTATGAATCCGAAGTGGTGTTCCGTAGCCAGAAATGGACACAAACGTGAGAACTGATGGATTTGTAAATAATATTGTGTCAATGCTATTGTCTCGGTATACACCAAGGGGAATGGTTCAAGGCATCACATGCACCAGTCATCGGTATGCTCGATAGTATTGACTATGTAAGGTTCATATCTCCAAGCCACTGTTCCAAATGCAATATTATTTCTAAAAAATTGAGTTAAGTGTCTGCATGTAACATTTGCATTTCTCATCTGGAGGTTTTTCGAGTAAGTTGGTTTGAGCTTGTAGGGCTTTAACCAATATGGGAAATTGTTGGAAACGTATGAAAGGCTTTTAGCTTTACAGGTGTTTAGACTTTTGGTCTTTCATCCGTCGTAACTGCCAACGTCTTTATGAGAGCTTTGATGACAAAGTATTTACATGTTCCCATTGAGGCCTATAAAAATAGGCATGTTCTTTGAGAGATGAGAACACATACAACACACTTTTACATTTTCCACACTTATCGACATTCTTTAGGAGGGTTGTCTGCTCAATTTCTGGAACTCCGTCAAGTTTGCCGGTGCCTAGCAAGTTTGAGGTGCTTCTACACACCCGAATGAAGTCGTCTTATCTTTGGGGATAATACACCAATCCGATAGCACTAACCGGACTGTAATTTATCTTGCGAAAAGATGGTTTTTCTCGACTTGACGTATAGTTTGGTTTGTCTTATAATTTTCGTTGTAATTTCTATCCCATTATGTTTTTTGTTCCTTTCCGTCGGTTGTAGTACATATAGTATCGCTCACCTATTTACGGCTTGGATTTTGCCCATATTTCTAAATTAAATTTCACACAATTTTTAATATTTCACTCATAACATCATTTTATATGCCGCCATGACATCTGCACTTAACTTAGTAGTGATATTGTATGGTTTAATTAATAAATGACACTGCTTTAGGACATACGTCATACAAACTTTATTGGAAAATGTTTGTAACTGCATACAAACTGAAAAAAATAGTGATGCAAATGCAACCATCTGAAACGACAAATGCGGGATCTGTGCCGCATACCGCCGGATGAGTCGCGCATGAGAGCGGGCCAGTGGCTCGTTCCGCACGCGTGCGTGCACATTGCTCGTCCCAAAACGATGAATAAGGCTTTCGTGTGCACGATACATGCGCGTGAGCCGCGTCGGCATCACGCCCGCCGCAACTTTTGACTGATATTTATATATATATTTTCGGCTGATTTTTTAATATTTTTTTGTTTTCTTTTTCTTGTTTTTGCGCTTTCCATCATTTTTTTTAATATATCCGTTGGGCATTAATTTTCCCCAACTATAAAGACTCTCATTCTCTCATTTCTTATCCCAATTCTTTCAATTCTCATCTATTTTTTTTTCATTTATCTTTCAAATTCTTCTATTTCTCTTCTAAATTCTTCAATTTCTTCATATAACTCTACTAAATCTATGGATCCTCATAAATTAGATGATTCGTCCGAGAACGCATCCGACAATGAATCTGACGAGAATTTATCCGCAGAGAAAAAACCCATATGGGAATTGATGGGGGAGCTCATAGAGAAAATGCAACTGTATATAACAATGAGGGCAATGTCACCACCAAGGCCTTGTGTACCGATGACATATGTGCACTGAGAGCGTAAAAATGTCGAACGACGCCTCGTCGATGATTACTTCTCCGACGAGCCACGATGAGGTGTAATTGTATTTCGTCGCTGGTTCTGTATGAGCAGATCATTGTTCGTGTGCATCATTGACACGTTGGCGGCACGTGATGTGTATTTCTAGCAGCGCCCGAGTACAGTCAATCGCGACAGACTCTCGACGCTGTAGAAGTGCACGATGGTGATACGACAGCTCTCGTATGGTTGAGCTCCGGATCTATTTGGCGGGCGCCTCTAGCTTGATAACTTCCACGACAACCCATCTTACAGCAGATTTTCAACGTCGATGCATTTCCATTTGCAAAGAAAAATTTCACGGCCAACTCCAACAAGATCTCATCGAATAAATTTGGGCGTGCCCACTCAATGGATGAGTAATTTTTTATTTATGTTATGTAGTTTTTTAATTCTAATTATGCAATTTTCAAAATTGTAATCATTTATTTTAATTTTTGAAATATCACAATTTAAATAAATATATGAAATCAGATATTAATTTAAAATGAGGATAAATGAAAATAAGTGGTGAGATTGTTGTTGGTGTTTGTGGTAAGGTATGAAAAGCTAACGTGAAACGTGAATAGTTAAAGTATGGTATATTTGTGGCCCACCACTGTGGATCCCTATAGGTGTCCATAATATAATACTATAATTTTTATGTGATTTTCAACACTTGCTTGGTGTAATTATAGTACCAATACATTTTCAACTATAATTGGACCCTGCATATCACAAAAGAGTTTGCACGTTTGAAAGATATTCCTTCAATCCCATAAAATAATGCAAACTTTGTTAAGCTGGGGTGTCCCTCCAAATTAGTGCATATTTATTTCTTTGTCATTTTTTGACACAATTTTTTTTAATCTTTTATCCATTTATTTACAACTTTACGATATATGACACCCAAGTTATCCACTCACAACACACTCTAGCTAATAAAGTGAGGTCATTTATTAACTCACTATACATTCTACCTAAAATTTATTAAAATTGTATCACAACCTAATATGCATTATTTGTGGGACTGAAGAAGTAACTTAGTCATTCACAAATTTCACACAAAATAATTTATCAAATATATATTACAAGTTATTTAATAATTTAATGTGCATTAGTTCTAAATTTTTCATACAAATTTATATTCAAAAATAAAAAATTGTAAACCGAAATTTACATGTATTAATACTTACTTAATCAAAATGTCATCAATCGATACAAAAGTATAACTTAAGGAAAATAACTACATATATTATTTTAACAAATAACAATTATCACAAGACTACAGAGTTAAAAATGTAAGTGAGACAACCTTGACAAATTAGGTGCAATAGTTGATATAGGTGGGTGCTAGGAATGTTCTCTAGCCATCTGGAGAGAATTTCAGCTCAAATTACTTATTTACATGAAATAATATAAATGTCCCACAAAAATATAGCATTTTTCATTTAAAATATGACCCCATATTCCAATTTATATCTCAACATTTCAAACATCTTATATTTTTTAAAGTTTACATATTTTTTTTTTCATATAATGAGATTTTTATTAATATTTTCCATCCATTCAAATCACATCTACCAACCATTTTTTTTTTAAATTCGTGTAAATCAAATGTGCTATATTTTATATTGTATCAAACAAGAAAGGGCTAATTGATTGTAGACCCACACACTATAGTCCAATTTCAATTTTTCCCAATATCAAGAAGTCGTTAACAAAATATACAAATTATCCGAATATAAATTTCACTTTAAATATTTGGTTGTTACCGTAGAATTATATATAGCCAATTAAATGTACATAAATCATATACATAATGCTCAGTAAAATGTAAATTCACATTTAACTTTTAAATATGATATATCTAATTTCTATACGTTCATTTAGCTACATATAATTCGATGCTTGTAGTTGAATGGTTCAAGTCATGCGACATATTAAAACATTTAGTATTTTGGCGTTGAATATGTTGATGATGCCCTAGAAAACGAGAGAAGGAAAAAAAGAAAACGAAAAAAGGTAAGCGGAGAAACACGTATCGCCGAAAAAAAGCTGCAATCCTATTATAAAAGGAGGCCGAGCCCTACTAAAAAATATCTGCTCCTCCTCATTAAACCCTAATATACTTTTTAGGGTTTTTGAGAATTCCCTCTTATCCCTCACTCGGCCGCTCTCTCTCCCACTCCCCACTTCTCCCAATACCTCTCCCTTTCACATATTCTGTTATGGGTAAATCCAGCAAGAAGGCCGCTAAGGTGAGAACAACGATTTTGTCTACGTTATGCGTCTTCGAAGAATTCATTTGCTGTTGTTTTCGTTGAATTCCGTTTGATTTTTTTGTTATAAATTACAATTTTTTGTAGGTCGAAGCAGCCGCTGTCGTCGCTACACCCATGAAGTCCTTGAAGAAAGGTTTGTCTTTTGTTTTTCGTCATCGTTGTTTTCCTGTGTTTTCTTTCTATATTGGGATTTTCTGTGGTTGTTAGCTGTGAGTAGAGTTACGGATTTGTCTGTTGGTTAATTTGTTTCATGTGGCTATGTGTGTTTCTGATAGGCAAGAGAGAAGCAGAAGAACTTATTGAGAAAAAAGTGGTGAGTGCTAAGAAACAGAAGGTGGAGGAAAAGAAGAGTGGGTCCAAAAATGACAAGAAGACCCTTAAAAAGAAGGTCGAGTCTTCGTCTGAAGATGACTCTTCTTCAGAGTCTGAGCAACTCCCCAAGGTTTATCCCTTTTACCCATTGAAATATGTTAGATTGACTCTTATTTCTAATTTATAAGCTGCACAACTCTTGTTCTTTGTGTTGTATTTGTTGAAATATTTACAGGCTGTGTAGTGCGTCTTATACTGTTAATTCCTTAAATTTTCAATTAAACATTTCGAGATTATTAAATTTATATTCATATGTGTTTGTACTATGATCAGGCTAAGGCACCCCCTGTCAAGAATGTGGCTGCACATTCAGACTCAGAGGAAAGCAGTGGTTTAGAGGAAGATGCAAGTGCACCTAAGAAGGCCCCTGCTGCTGCGGCAAAGAATGGAAAGGCAGCTCCTAAGAAGAACCAGGAGTCAAGTGATGATGAATCTTCATCTGAAGATGAGAGCAGTTCCGATGAGGATGTTCCTGCAACTAAGAAGGCTCCCGCTGCTGCGGCTAAGAAGGCCCCTGCAGCCGCTGCCAAGAAGAAAGACGAGTCCTCTGATTCTGAGGACGATAGTAGTTCTGATGAGGATGTTGCCCCAGCCAAGAAAGCAGCTCCAGCTCCAGCTAAGAAGGCAACTGTACCTGCAGCCAAGAAGAAAGACGAATCATCATCTGAAGATGAGTCCAGTTCAGATGAGGATGTAGCACCGGCCAAGAAAGCTCCTGCGACCACCCCTGCTGCACCAAAGAAGAAAGAGGAATCCAGTGATGAATCTGAATCAGAAGAAAGCTCTTCTGATGAGGAAGTAAGCGCATCCTGCATAATTTGTTTATGATTTTTGTCCCTGCATTTCATTATTAAACGACTCCTAGCTGTTTTCTCTTCCTTTTTAGATGATTTTGCTTATTTCAGATATTTGGACTTCTTATTGTTCTTAAAGTTGTCTCGTAAGTGTCTAACTGCATATTTGCTTCTGGTATTTGCTTTATTCAATTTGCTACCATTAATCATCTTTCTTTATTGTGATTTTGATCAATATTGCTTAATTCTGCGTGGTGCTTTTGGTTAAAATGTGGTTATTATGCCAATACAAAATAGTAGCATATTTTCTTATTATTTTGCCTATGTTTTGCAGGAGGCACCCAAAGCTGCTTTATTGAAGAGGGCCACTGTAGATGCCAAAAAGGTACTACTGCTTCAACACATCTTATGTTCACTGCTTCTTAACAACCTTTTCAAAATCTTGTCCGAAACAACTTTGGATTTGCATGCAGTACAAAACGCAGTGTAATAGTTATTAATAACATGCAGGCAAAGAAGGAAAGCTCTGATGATGACAGTGAAGAGAGTTCTGAAGAAAGTGATGATGAACCTCAGAAAAAGAAGATCAAAAGCCAAGTATATTGATGCTATCTTTTTGTTATGCTGTTTAATTGCAAGTGAAGATTATTTATTAGGTCTGAGTTTGTACTGACAGCTTTTATGTTTGTAGGCTGTCTCAAAGAAGAGTGACAGTTCCGAGGAGTCTTCTGAGGAAGAAGAGTCTTCAGAGGAAGAAGATGAAAAACCGGCCAAGACTCCCAAGAAAACTGTAATTGCACTCTTAAATTTTCTACATGTGTTTTCCCTTTCCTGTTTTCCAACTGTCCTTTGTATGACTATCAATCCTTACACGAATTTTATTTGGTTATGCAGGGTGTAGATGTTAAAATGACAGAAGTTGACAATACTGTGAGTGTACTCTCTCTTCAATGCAATTTGCTATCATTATCTAAATTAAAATGGCAACTCATGCCAGTGTTCTGTTTAATTTGTATAATAGAGCCTATAGCTGTTGATTTTATGATAGGGGATATGTTTGAGGGAGCTGATAACATGCAAATTGGAGTCAAGTGTTTAGTTTCTAGAGGCTATTATCTCAATGTTATCTTAATTGTTAAATTCTGCAGCCCAAGACCCCTTTCACACCCAATGTGCAGTCTGGAGGCTCGAAAACTCTATTTGTTGGAAACTTATCCTTCTCTGTTGAGCAAGCTGATGTGTGAGTTCCCTATCCTCAAGTTATTAATTAATTAATTCTTATTCTTTTAAGTTTCTTTGATGATTGTTCTTTTTTATTTCAGTGAGAACTTTTTCAAATCTGCTGGGGAAGTTATAGATGTACGCTTTGCTATGGGCCAAGATAATACATTCAGGGGCTTTGGTCATGTTGAGTTTGCTACTGCAGAAGCAGCAGCAAAGGTAAAAATCTCATTTGAGTGATTTTTTTTTCTTTTTCCCTTTTGTATTATATTGCCACACATGTAGCATAGGTTTACCAGTATGTAAAATTATGTAATGTCCTATGCTAAATCATTATACCCAGGCGCAACTTAAATTTCAATGTGCGATATATACCATCTTGCTAGCAGCTTTTAATGCGTATATTTATAATTTTCCTGTCTAAAAACTGTACAGGCCATGGAATTCAATGGTCATGATTTGCTGGGTCGTGAAGTGAGACTTGACATGGCAAGAGAAAGGGGCGCTGCCACTCCGTTCAGCGGGTATGGCTGCATTATTACTTTCCGTAGTATCTACTTTCTTCTGTATAGTTTGTTCCGAGATGAGAACTTATAATGTTTTACAGTGGCCGGGATTCTCAATCCTTCCAGAGGGGAGGAGGAGCTCAGGGCCAAACAGCGTTTGTTCGTGGATTTAACAAATTTGACGGTGAAGACCAGGTAAATCTTGTCATGTCCATACCAATTTCTTGATTTCTTAATCTATCTACAATGTCACCAGAGAATAATATTAATAATAATGAATTTGCAGATTAGGAGTGCCCTAGAAGAGCATTTTGGCGGTTGTGGTGAAATAACACGGGTTTCTATCCCCAAAGATCAAGAGGGTGGTGTTAAAGGGTCCGTTGTCTCTCTCATCTTATGCAGCTGCTTCTTATAATAGAAAGATTCTGCAAATTTTACGGATCTGAATTTCTATCCCTCCTCCTAAAGATGCTTTATGATTTTTTCTTCAGGATTGCTTATGTTGATTTCACGGAAGGGGATGCCTTGAACAAAGCTTTGGAGCTAACTGGATCTCAACTTGGGGACAGCACCTTGTATGTTGATGAGGCCAAGCCTAGGGGCGATAGTAATTCTGGTGGTGGCGGCAGAGGGGGAGGTAGAGGTTTCGGAAGAAGTGGTGGTCGGGACTCTGGTGGCAGGTTTGGAGGCGGTGGGCGTCGTGGTGGTGGCCGTGGCGGTCGGGACTCTGGAGGTCGTTTTGGTGGTGGTGGCAGAGGAGGACGTGGATTCGGCAACAAACCCAGCTTTGCTTCAGCTGGTATGTAACCTTTTTTTTCTTACATGAGATTATGACATTTATTGCTACTGCTTTTGTATTCTTCTGACATCTCGTCATTGTCGGAATTTGTGCAGGAAAGAAAACCACATTCAACGACGATGAGTAGATCCGCCAGAATTTCTGGGGTATTATGAAGGCTCCACACTGGCGTTTGAGCTTAGGCTAAGTTTTGTTTTCTTACTGTTTAGGGCATTATGATTTTGGGTGTGAATCTGGATCTATGAATGTTTGGATCTTGTGAGTTTTATGATCTGCTAGTTTATTAAGTCGCAAATTTTTATATTTCGTCGTATTAATCATTTGTGCATTGCTCTCTTGTCCTTTATTTTGTACTATTATTCAAGGTTAATTTTTTGTTCATTTTTGAATATTTTTTGATGATGATTGGTTAAAATTGGCGGTTTGCAATTATTGCAATATGTTTTTTAGCATATAGGATGCAATTGAGCTGTGTCGATACAACAATTTTATTTAAAGCTAAATTGAAATTCATTTTAATTAGGGTCGAGCTTTCTGAAAATCATACTAATATTTTGCTACTCGGCTTCACAATTTATCTTAATCTCTCACCCAAAAAAGTTGTATTAATCTGTATGGTTGATAGTTGACGTCTAAATTTCTGCTTTCTAATTGGTTGTTCAAAACGAATATTGTTAAAATCATTAACCAAACTAAAATAATGTTGAAATCTCCTATTCAAAAGCTGTAGTTGTCTACCTCTAAACAGACTGCAAAATACCCAAAAACAAACATACCACTAAGTCCATCTATATAGTCTATACACATCTCAAAATCACCCGCCTAATATAGAATCCACCCGCTTATTAGCCGCCGCTCCCAAAAACTTCATGCAAATCGGCGGACTCACTCCAGCCAGTGCCAATATCGCCGCGGGAATCCCCCATAGAGAGTCACCGCAGATGAGCCCTGACGCCACGGCCGGCGACAGCTCGGACGCCTGCTTCTTGTTCTTCATCTGCCAAACGAACAGAATCAAGCTCCCAACACACATGTCAATGGCAAAGTAGGCTCCAAGATAGAAAGGAATGGCCATGCACATAGGGCTGGGGATAATCCTATAGATCCTATACTTGCTCTCCCACTTCCTCAGCACCGCGATCAGCACATTGATCAGCACCGCGGCCACGAAGCACCCGATGGCCAGCTTCAAGCAGTTCCTGGGGAGCGACGAGAAGCCCTCCACCCCCAAGAGCGCAATGCCGCGGTACATCAAGGCGTAAGGGGCTGGGTACGTGCCCTCAGGGTCCCCTACGTTGTAGGCCTTGTAGAAGAACCAGAACACCAAAGGAGAGAGAATGCACCCCATAGCTGTGCCGAAGACTTGGCTGATGAACATGGAGCGAGGGGAGGACAGGGTGAGGTACCCTGTCTTGAAATCCTGCATCAGGTCGGAGGCAGTTGACACGATGCTCATCATGACCCCACATGAGGCTAGCCCTGCAAGAACTCCGCCATGCTGTAGCCCCACCCACGAGCTGAACACGAGGATTGCTAGCTTGCCATAGTTGGAGGCCAGGGACCAGTCCGTGAGGCCGCAGCCGTAGGCGTTGCAGAAGGCGAGGACCGGAGCTATGATGTAGGCTACTAGGATTTGGTACCACTTGAGCTGAGGGAAGATCTGCGGCACTACAAAAATTGAGATGAGAGCCAACACAATGTATCCGCCTATGGCTACTGTGTTGGGGATTTGGTCCTTTAAAAAGTACTCGGTTCGCCTCCTCTCGTTGTAGTCTTCTACCAAGGCTCCTTCTTCTCTCTCATCCCGTGCATTGCTCCTCCGCACCAGCTGCTGTATGAAGCTTTTGAGTGTGAGTATAGCCATGTATACCACTTGGAACAGGCCGTCGCCTAGAATCATTGCAATAGCAAGAAAGACTCTGTATCCTTGGATGCCATGAAGGCTGCTTCCCGGTATGTCGGCGCTGTACCAATGGCCTTTCTTGGACTCGATCACCGGCCACAGAATGCCCCAAGAAATGATGGCTCCGATCAACAATGATATGTTAACCATGTAAGGGCATATCATCCCTACACCCACGTATGTAGAAGAGAAATCAAAATAGAATCTGCATAGACAGCAAATTAGACCAGTAAGAACATGATTTTGTTGCTCAACAGATCTACAATCGATTGATCAACAAACTTGCGGTTGTATGCTTGGAGACCGAATGTGGGGAAGCTGCTAAAACCACAGCCGTCAGCAGCTGCGAAGAACCATTGGAAGAAAGCCCACAAAAAGCTACCAACAAAGGATTTGAAAAGAACCCACACTTGTCTCCTGCATTTCATCAAATCAAACAGTGTGCACTGAACAATCCAATTTACATAATCACTGTGTTAGAGGCACACATACTTGGCTAGCTTGGCTCCTTTGGGAGTGTGGAAGCTGTTGATAAGGTAGGCTGTGGCAGTGCCACTTGGATATGTCAATTTGTATTTCAAGATCATCACCTGCAGTTGAAATAGCATTTTTTTTTCTTCTAAGAATTGATGTATCATAGTAAGAGGGCAGAAGAGAACAGACCCTTCTTAGCGGCACGATTGAGAATAGGCCGACGAAGCTGACAACAAAAACGAAAGCAATCATCCATCCAAGATGGAGCTGCTTCACGTTGATTGGAGTGTTTCCTGTTTCAGCTTGAGATGCTGTTATTGGACTCATCGCCAATAGATAACTTGCTGTCCCACCTGCAAAATTCAAATTATTTCACCCAACAAAACCTAATTCAGTCACAATTTGATAAAACCCTAGATCCATTAGCTGATGAAATTAATTATACAATTATCTCTCTCTATATATAAAGAGATAATGTACGTACTGCTGAAAGCAATGCCGGATGAGGCGACAACGCAAGTCTGAATAACAGTATTCTCCTGCCTGGTGAAGGGCTGCTTGAGAAGCCCGCACTTTTCGATCATAACTGTCCACGCCTTGACGGCGGCGAAGCCCAGTAGCCCCGCCGCGACGTTCAACGATGGAATAACTCCGGTAGACAGATTGAGCTTGCAAACTATAACATTAAACACAATGCTTAAAACGAGACTTGTGAGCATCGCTCTGAAGGTGATCTGGTTCTGCCATGGCGGCACCGGCATCTCCTCGAA
The DNA here is from genome assembly GCA_034509125.1 of Monilaria moniliformis. Taxonomy (NCBI): domain Eukaryota; kingdom Viridiplantae; phylum Streptophyta; class Magnoliopsida; order Caryophyllales; family Aizoaceae; genus Monilaria; species Monilaria moniliformis. The sequence goes on along the minus strand of JAYDZE010049306.1, from coordinate 12,407 downwards.
AGCTCGCTCCATCGCGGCCTGATCATCCTCGCCGCAGCCTCCCTCAGCGTCTTCCACCTCACTTTTCCTCATCTTGCACACCTACACTTGTCCCAACCCACTAGTAATTAAAGATCAATAGTTTTTACTTTTTGTCTTGTGCAAACAAAGACGGAGAAGGCATCATGTAGAGAGAGACGGAGAGAGAGAATGCATGAGCATGAGTAATTTTACAAGTAGGGGATCTCCACTCAACTCCCGAAATTGCTGTGCTTTTGACACTTTGCTCTTTCTATTTGTTACGTTTTTGATTCGATACTGAATTAAATTTAACTTATATTATATGAAATTAAAATTGCGTGGAGATTATATGAAATTAAAAAATTAATATGGCAGTAGTTCCATAAAATAGACAGTATCAATATCTTTTTCATTATATATATGATTATTTAATAAAGAAATTATATATAATAAATAATATTTGGGCACATATCGAATAGCGTATAAGAATCTATGTACTTGGACAATTAATAACTAAAATAATTTTATATAGTAGGATATATTATAAAGTTGGCGATTAGGAAATCTGAAATAGCTCATGCATCGGGATTCATTCTCTCTCTCTAAAATTATAAATCCTTATCCTTCTCACTCTAGACTTCCCACTTCTACTCCGACTCTTTCTCTCTCCCTCTCTCTCTATAAATACACACGCGCAACTTTTTCGAAGAATTTATCGAAGAAAAGGGAAGAAACCTTGTAGAAAAGCCGTGCATGATGAGGGAAGAAGCAGAGAACATGGTGAGGGAAGAGGGAGAGAACGTGGTGGGAAGCGGCGGTGGCGACAATGAGGCTGCGGCGTTGGAGAGGGCTTTCGACGAAACAGAGGTGCCGCCGTGGCAGAAGCAGATCACCATTAGGGCGATGGTTACCAGTTTGATTTTGAGCGCCGTGTTCAATGTGATAGTTTGCAAGCTGAATCTGTCCACCGGTGTAATTCCGTCGTTGAACGTGGCGGCGGGGCTTCTAGGTTTCGCCGCCGTCAAGGCGTGGACAGTTATGATCGAAAAGTGTGGGCTTCTCAAGCAGCCCTTCACCAGGCAGGAGAATACTGTTATACAGACTTGCGTTGTCGCCTCCTCCGGCATTGCTTTTAGTAGTACGCCTCTGCTCTATAAATATCTGCTTCTATACTCATATATATATAGATAGATAGATAGATAGATACATGCATACATATACTGTTTTATTTTGAATTAAATTCTATATATAGTATATTTAACCTTTGCAGTAGTTCTTTGCTAATGTTTTGTTCTTAATTCTGAACATAATTGTTTAAGCATGTTTCTTAATGTGAATTGTATATCGGCGTAGTGGCTGATGCAATGATTCTAGGTTTCTAACATGAAACATTAGGCCTGTTCATATACAGTTTCTGATATAATTTGTTTCCTTTGCACGATCACTTCATCACGGTCTCGTAATGATTAATTGATTGTTGTGATCAAATTTTTATATGATGTTTGCGTAATCAATTATCAGGTGGGACAGCGAGTTACCTATTGGGGATGAGTCCATTAACAGCATCTCAAGCTGATTCAGGGAATACTCCAATCAACGTGAAGCCACTTTCTCTTGGATGGATTACTGCTTTCCTTTTTCTTGTCAGCTTCGTCGGCCTTTTCTCAATTGTGCCCCTAAGAAGGGTATATATATATTTTCTTATCCTCATTGATCATCATCCAAATTCCCTTATTTAAACTGCTTGTTAACAAATTGAAATTTTGGTTACAGTTGATGATCTTGAAGTATAAATTGACATATCCAAGTGGGACTGCCACAGCCTACCTTATCAACAGCTTCCACACCCCCAAAGGAGCCAAACTAGCCAAGTATGTTAATTCTCTTATCTCTTCTCTTCCTTTGTGCAGTTTTATTTGTTGTGATTTTCAATTTGATGGCTGTTGATTTGTTGGAATGCAGGAAGCAAGTGTGGGTGCTTTTCAAATCTTTTGTTGGTAGCTTTGCATGGGCTTTCTTCCAGTGGTTCTTCACAGCTGCTGATAACTGTGGTTTTAGCAGCTTCCCCACGTTTGGCCTTAGAGCCTTCAGCGAAAGGTGAGATATCATCTCTACCCTTATTGTATCTCACTCACATAAACAGCAACTCAGTAGTTTTTGTGTGCCTTTTGTTAATTAATTAATTACTGGTTAATCAATTTCCTTACAAATGCAGATTCTACTTTGATTTTTCGGCTACATACGTGGGAGTTGGGATGATATGCCCATACATGGTTAATGTTTCACTACTGATCGGAGCCATCATCTCTTGGGGAATTATGTGGCCGGCGATTGAGTCTAAGAAAGGCGTCTGGTACAGTGCAGACTTGCCTGGAAACAGCCTTCATGGCATCCAAGGATACAGAGTTTTTCTTGCCATTGCAACCATACTTGGCGATGGCCTATTCCAAGTGGTGTATATGGTTATACTCACACTCAAGAGCTTCATACAACAGCACTTGCACAAGAATGATAACATTGATGAAGGAGCTGTAGTGGAAGACTACAACGAGAGCAAGCGCGCCGAGTACTTCTTGAAGGACCAAATCCCCAACACAGTAGCCATAGGTGGATACATTGTACTGGCTCTCATCTCAACATTTGTAGTGCCGCAGATCTTCCCTCAGCTCAAGTGGTACCAAATTCTAGTAGCCTACATAATAGCTCCGGTTCTCGCCTTCTGCAATGCCTATGGCTGCGGCCTCTCTGATTGGTCCCTGGCCTCCAACTATGGTAAGATAGCCATCCTGGTGTTCAGCTCGTGGGTGGGGCTAGAGCATGGAGGGGTTCTTGCAGGGCTGGCCTCATGCGGTGTGATGATGAGCATCGTGTCAACAGCCTCTGATCTGATGCAGGATTTCAAGACAGGGTACCTCACCCTATCCTCCCCTCGCTCAATGTTCGTCAGCCAAGTCTTTGGCACTGCTATGGGGTGTGTTATCTCTCCTCTCGTGTTCTGGTTCTTCTATAAGGCCTACAGTGTAGGGGACCCCAACAGCGCGTACCCAGCCCCCTACGCCCTGGTGTACCGTGGCATTGCGCTCTTGGGAGTGGAGGGCTTCTCCTCGCTTCCCCACAAGTGCTTGATGCTCGCGGTTTTGTGCTTCTTCGCGTCTGTGGTCATCAATCTGCTCATCGTAGTGTTGAAAAAGTATGAAACCAAGTACAGGATCTATAGGTTTATTCCGAGCCCTATGTGTATGGCTATTCCTTTCTATCTTGGAGGCTACTTCGCCATTGACATGTGCATTGGGAGCGCACTTTTGTTCGTGTGGCAATGGACGAACAAGAAGCAGGCGGAGGAGCTGTCGCCCGCCGTTGCGTCGGGGCTCATCTGTGGTGACTCTCTGTGGGGAGTTCCGGCGGCTATACTGGCTCTGGCCGGAGTGAGACCTCCAATCTGCATGAAGTTTTTGTCTGCCTCGGCGAACCAGCGTGTTGATGCTATGCTTGGCGCCTGATTTCGGCTGAGACCATGATTAATAATTATTACTAGTATCGTTTTATTTTTATTTTTTATTTTTTATTATTCTGATTTTGGTAAATTAGAGGGCTGCTAATTAGCTCGTTTTCATTTTATTTAGTTCATTATTGTTAGATTAGAACTAGACTAGGATAGCTTTTGGGTAGGATTTGTTTATACCAAGTTGAATGAATTTTTTTTTTTAAAATTTGTTTCGAAATCTCTTCACATATTTGCTTCTTGTTTACTTGTTTCATTGTAAAAACTATAACTTGTTCACTCGTTTCTCCGTTTTTAATTAGTGTTTTTTCTTCTTCTTCATATATGTTTCGACCTGGCCTAAGATTGAATCGTAGGGAACCAAATATAGGTCACTCTAGATTCCATAGAATCTATCGTTGAAAATCAGCATGATATTCCATTCAAAAATTGAGTCAAATTTCATAGAATCTTTATTTTTGACTTTGGCTGTAAAGTCATTGAGATGGTCAATTAAAAAGAATAAGTCATGTGGTTTCAATTAGTTTGAGTCTCGTTCATAAACTTAGAGAAATGTATATACGAAAATGGCAAAAAGAATTAAGGGATGGAAGGAGTGATATGTTATCAAAATAGTCCGAAATACACAACTTAACTATTTCTTTTTAAAATATATCAATTTATAATTAATTAAAAAGTATAATTATTGAGTTGACTCATCACTTATCCCATCCCATCGCCGGGCGAATGTCGTGTATCTAGGATATATGTTTAGATATATTGTTGCTCTCAATCCCTAAATTCAACCGCTCTCTTCCCCGGCAAAATCAAACTGAAATCTCACAATTTTATACATGTGCGTATGTATGACTGATCTCAATCGCTGCGGTTTGCTGCTGCTGCTGGCGGCGGCGCTCTCTCTTTTCTCCTCTCACACCGTATACTGCGACGGCGGCGGAGACGCGGAGGTGCAATGGCAGATCCTCACAAAATTAAACTATTCCTCGCAGATTCGCCTCCATCCTCGCCTCGTTCTCCTCGTCACTGTACCATGTAATTAATAGCCATAGTTTCTCTGTGCTTGCTCGATTGGATTTGGAACATAATTAATCGCTTCACACGAGCTATAGCTAAACCCTGGACATACAGGTCTGCTCTAGGAATATATATATATATATATATATTGGTTTCTCCTTCAATGAACATTTTAGTTGTTGGACATCGAGCTAACGTTTATTAGAGAAAAAGAGTAACATATTTATGCTTGTTTATAGTTTGAGTGGTTGTGTTCAGCTCAAGCAGTCTCTCAGAATTGATAGGAGAAGCATTTAGCTCTAGTGCTGCGTTATTTACTTATGGTTCTGAGGCCAAAATTTATGGATGCGTGTATACTCTGATGGTGCCACAATACACTATATTTCACATGTTCTATTTCTATTCCTCTTATTTTGATGTTCTGCAATCTTTGTGCAGGGTCTGGTGAGTCACGGTCCCTTATGAAGGGATTGGCTCATGCGGTTGCCAGTGATGAAATGGGTCTTGGTACCTTAAAACTTATGGTCTTATACAAGAATGTGGAGAGGACGTTAGCCGATGCACTTGGTGCCACGGATGGAATAACAGTCTTTTACTACCATAATACCCTGTCATATAGATATTGGGGAAGACTTCGAGTCCAGAGCATATTAGTTTCTGTGCATTATGTAATGCAGCTTTCTCCTGACGAGATACCTCTTAAACCTCTAACTACTGCAGAAGACTTAAAAGAATTCCTTCATTCAACTGACAAGGCTGTAATTTTCTTTGACCTTTGTGGTTGGATTCCAAGATTGGTTGCCATGAATGAGTCTACAACCGGGAATGATCTAGGTATGTTATGTTTCTACCTTCTGAGTTGACCAGTGTATGTCTTGATCACATGAGTAAATAATTGTAATAAAATGAAACCAACATAACAACCACACAATAATTTTAAATTCTGATGTGATTCTGACAGAGGAAGGACAAATAAATCGTCCAGGAGAAGGTTTTGTTGGAGCAGACTCCAAAATGGAGAACAACGGAATTCTCGTGGGAGAAGAGAAGATAACAGGAAGGTGGATGGTAGTTTCTTAATCTCAACTTTATGACATTCACTACAGGTGCATCAGAATTTTTTTGGTAGGTAAAGTAACACCTTGATTTTATGTGTCTGAATAGGATATGGAGGACGACATGCCAAGCTATGGAAGAGACAATGGATTTAGTGGAACATGTTGGCTGAATCAGTTTAGCACTGTAAATAATAGTCTTCTGAAGGAGGTAGAAAATGTTACAGTTAGTGCTGGGGAATCCTGTTCTTTATTTGAGTTGCAGCAATACAAAGTGTCTTTTCAGAAGTTTATTGAAGTTGCTAGAGAGTTCTTCTTGCCTCCTGAGAAGTATAGATATGCTGTGGTTAATGAAAGATCACTTCTTCCGTTGCTAAATATTGAAGAGCCAATTTTTGGGTTGGTTACTGTTCAATTTGCCAGATGTCCGAGTTGTTCTAAGGTTCTCAAAGAAGTTGATGATCTTAAAGCTATTCTGCAATCCCAGCCCTCACCTGTTTCAGAGGTAAGTTGTACTTCAATACCTCTAATTTCTTGGATCTCTCAATATCAATGATTTCGATATATCTTTAGATATTGGAACTACTGACTTGTTAGAATGTAATGCCAAAACCAATCATAGATATAGGAATGAACATATGGATGACCTATGCATTCACATCTCATTCCTTTATACCAATAACCTCCTTATTAGTTACCATAACTAATGTTAACATAATTCACTAATAAATTTATGATTTTTAAAATTGTGGCTTATTTGTGGTATGCATTTTGTGTATTAGCTCAAAAAGTCATGGTATACAAGTTACTACAATGAATGAGGCTAGAATATTGTTTTTCTCATCCTAATTGGCTGGAATCATGCATTATGACAGACTTTATCACAATATGTTCACATCTGCTTGCGTACTTACACGCTATCTTGTGCAGTTTGGAGATGATCCTCATGGAGTTGATGCAGCTTTTCCCACAAAAAGGCCTTCAATGCTTCTTTTTATTGATAGGTCATCTAACTCAGTAGAAATAAGAAGGGAGAGTCAGGAAGCTCTTAATGCTTTTACAGAGTTGGCAGAACACACTCAGATGCCAAATCAGATCCATGGACAAGCCATTACGAGGCCCGAGAAGACATTAAATACCCACAAACATCCAAGACTCCAGCATTTTGCGTTATCAGAAAAAAATGTTCTCCAGGATAAGATGTCTATCACTATCATGAATGAGGGCCAACAAGTTACTCTTGAAAATTTGGTCTCCAATTTGCAAGGTCTTATGTCTGTGCAGGAGATCTTAGCATATGCACTCAAGAAAAAGGCAGAGCGGAAACTAAGTTCTCTTGCAAAGGATGTTGGGTTTCAACTTTTGTCCAAAGATTTTGACATTGAAGTTGTAGAATCTCAGCCATCACACAGTGAGGACCAGTCGAACCTAGTTTCAGGAGAAACACATTTGGAAGATGGTCATGAAGGTGTTGATATAGATAAGCAAATACCAGCTGATGAGTCTGATATAATGTCTAATGTGGTATCCAGTCCTTCTGATGTTGAATATATAGTGTCAGAAGACAAAGAAGACGATAGTAACATCTTGTCATCTGTAGAACCTGAGCAAGGTGATGCTGATGAGTCTGATAGAAAGCCTAATGTGGTATTCAGTCCTTCTGATGTTGAATATATAGTGTCAGAAGGCAAAGAAGATGATAGTAACATCTTGTCATCTGTAGAACCTGAGCAAGGTGATGATAGTTTAAGTATCACAGCTGGTAGTGCTCAAAGCTGGAATGTTGGGGAGACAGCCCACTCTGGAATGGAGGACAATGAACAGAACACCAATTATAATGTTTCCTTTTTCTTTTTGGACGGCCAATACAGATTACTTGAAACTCTAACTGGAGGATTAAAGGTTCCATCAGTTGTCATAGTTGACCCAATTTCTGAGAACCACTATGTCTTAGATGAACAATCGGTTTTGAGCTATTCTGTGCTATCTTTATTTGTTAATGATTTCCTAGCCGGAAAGCTCCATCCATATCGACAATCATCTGGTATAGTTCCTAGCCTGAGAGGTGCTCAAAGACCGCCTTTTGTTAATCAGGATTTTCATGAAACAGATTCTATTCCTCTTGTTACAACCCATACTTTCTCTGAGCTGGTTCTCGGTAATAAATCTGATCCCAAGAATTCTGTCAGTCCTTGGGATAGGAATGTATTAGTTCTTTTCAGCAATAATTGGTGTGGGTTCTGTCAGAGGATGGAATTTGTTGTCCGGGAAGTGTACCGAGCTGTTAAGAGTTATGCTTATATGAAGACAATTAGTTCAAGGAAGGATAACACAGTACTGGCAGCAGGTGAGAAGTTCATATTTATGCCTGTGATGTGATATTCCTCAATCTGTCAATGAAGATTTATTTCACTTTTTCTCTCTCTGTTTGAGTTCAATTTCCTTAAAAGGTTTTTTTTTTTTTTTGCCATGCAACGTGATGTTTCTTTTGTCAAAAATCTTAGTTCTTAGCAGTCCATGAGGATGACATCAAGTCATCGTGCCTCTTACCTTTGTGTTGCACAAGGTGGTGTGAATTTAGATTCTATTCTGCCCTTATTTTGGAATGGTAACAATACACCACCTCCTTTTCTTACATGTCTTGGAAAATCTTTTATTCATCTGTCATGAAATTTTAAGGCAAATTAATATACACTGCTTTGAGTGCACCAAATACTTGGATGTGGACCTATAGGGCTGTTGTTCACCTCAATGATGTGCTTACTTTCATTTCCACTTTTGATTTGTTGTACCTTTTATGATGTTTATTATGTGCATATAAGTTATCGTCTAAAAGTTATGTGCACATAACCTACTCGGAAGTGCTAGTATTGATTCTTCTATATGTTCTGATTCTGATCATTGGCTTAGATTTGTTGCAGAACACACTATTGATGTGGTTTTAAAGCTTCCACTTATTTATATGATGGATTGCACGCGGAATGATTGTGGCTTCATCACTAGACCAATACTGCAGGTGTGAGTTACAGGATTACACATATAGATGTATGTGTGTTGGGTGTCTATCCAGTACATCTTGCTGACCTTTTACTGTGGGATGGTAATACGGGTCCCCATCCTTATCAAAACTCAACATTTAGGACGGATAATGAGTCGTGCCTGGGCAAAGTACAAAGAATATATTGTCATGTATGACTAAAGTCTAGGTTTCTGCATAATCATGATCAGTCTTGGTCTTTAATCAGAGTTGAGACTTAAAAGCCTTATTTCCCTTTACAACACTGCTTTTGCAATATTTTAGCTAAAACATATTTTAATTGTATTCCATATTGGTTTGTGCACCTGATATGTGTAAATTTGCAGAGGGAAGTTTATCCACTTTTGCTGTTATTCCCGGCTGGAAGGAAGAATGAGAGTGTATCCTATGAAGGAGATATTATAGTATCTGATTTAATCAAGTTTCTGGCTGCTTATGGCAGCCCTGTAATGGACCTTATCACAAACCAAGGTAATTGTAGAATGGTGCTTTTTTGTGTTCCGTCGCATGGACGAGTATCTCCTTATTTTTCTTCTCCACTTGTATCCTCAAGTTTAGACGCACTATTTAGTCATCTAAATATAATTCTAATACCCTTTCCTGGGTTAGATTTTCTGCAGGACCACAAATCTGTTGAAGAGGAACTACAGACTAGGAGCTTGCACCATGAAGTTCTACTCAAAGATCTTGTGCAAAATGTTGCAGTTAAATACAAGATTGATGCTCAGCTACCCTCAATGCTACAGGAAAAGCCTGAATTGTCTGTTGGTTGTGTTCTGAGTGCAACGGAAAAGCTTGTGGACGTTCACCCCTTTGACGAATCGAAGATTCTAATAGTGAAAGTGGACGAAAGAACTGGGTTTCGAGGTCTGATAATTAACAAACATATTAGTTGGGACTCTCTTGAGGAGCTTGGTGAAGGATGCTTTGAATATTTAAAGGAGGCGCCCCTTTCTTTTGGCGGCCCTGTCATGATGCGCGGGATGCCTCTTTCTGCATTAACACACAAATTTATTGAAGGCCGATCTCTAGAAGTCCTGCCAAACGTCTACTTGATGGATCAGGTGGCGACGCCTAGCCTAGTTGAAGGTATAAGAGCTGGAAACCAATCTGTTGGTGATTTCTGGTTCTTTCTGGGATATTCTAGCTGGGGTTGGGAACAACTATTTACTGAGATTGCTCAAGGTGCTTGGAATGTAAGCAAAGGCGATCTAGAACAGATAGAGTGGCCGTGGCATTGACATGGGGACAGGAAATTTTGAGGCTGTGCTGAAATAGTTGAAACTTGAAAAAATACACAGGTATGGTGCAGCGCATTGATATCCCAACGCGCAGCAGCCACGGCCTAAACAAGTCGATCTGTCGATGCGATACTATGCAAATTGTTAGTGTTAAGCTTCATTTAGTACGAATATACATAATTCAGTCTTTTAGATTACTTAACTATGTTTGCTTTAATTTACACCTACTTGGGTTAAATAATTTTGCAATTAAATATAGGAAAGAAAGCTGCCATTTTATTTCTAATGTTTTAATTGTACCCTAACATGTACGAAATTATAAATTAACAAAATATAATATAATTATTGTTAATAATTCTACCCTGTCATTTAAGAAAAGTTAATTTAATTCTGGCATTTGTTTGGCGCAATTTTAGATTAAATTTCGCATTAAATCGATTCGAAAAATGGTTTGGAGATTTAGAGGATATTGTGACCACTAAAACAATTTAAATTTTGTGTGAGAAATTTAAATTGAATAAAAATTGATGAATTTATTTGGTGAAGACATATAAAAGCGGCAAAAGAGCCACCACGGCAAAAAATCGGAGTTCCCGCCACCCCGCAAAACGGCTTCAGAAATCTCCACTACGATCGCGGCCCCTGCCAAAACCCTAGTCGACTTCTTCCAGCAACCGACGGCGGAACGCCTCAAGAGAGTCTCTTCGCCTCCATTCAGCCCACTTTACTCGCTCAAGGACGACGCCATCGCCGCTTTCTCCATTTCGCCGGAGCAGAAGCGCAGAATGGAATACAACAAAGCCCTCGCCTTGTCCAAGCGGAACCTCAAACTCTGCTCTGATAAACTCTCCAAGGCAGTTGCAACAGGTCTACCATCTTCTTCTTCTCATTTTATTTCAACTCAATACCAAGTATATTTGTTGGCAGGGTCGGATTCTGTTGGTATCTCTTTTTTCTTCTTCTTAATATTCTTAGTTTGATCATCTCTCTTTTTAATTTTTAGAACGCTGTATATATTTTCTTATATGCCTTTTGGTCTTACGATACAAAAGATAAAACATTTTTTTCCTACGTTGAAACAGTTACACTCTGTACTTAGCCGTTAGGTCTCCCTAGAATTCTCTTTAGTATTTCTGCGTATATATATGGAGTTGTGTATATGCAATTAGAGGACGTATTGACAGAAAACATTTGATTGGAGTCGCTTCTTTTGCTTCAAAAGCTGTTATGTGAAACTGTACCAATTCGGTTCTGAGTTAAATAGAGGTTGAATTTGCATTCTGCGGACAAATTCTTACCCATAGGGCCTTACTTTTCCCTTTACCATATTTTTAATGAACTTCTTACTTCGGTTTACATCTTTTCACATTGCATATTTGGAAACGGCAAAACACTAAAGAACTGCATGTTCTCATATAACTTCATAAATTGATCCATACTTATTGCATTATTATTAACCAATAACGAAGGGGTGGGGTATGTAAAATTGGAGGAGCTACTGGTGGGGACCTAGTTGGAAGTGCTATCTGGGGAGCTGCAAAAGCCTTATGCAAGAAAGTTGTGTCAGTTTGTGGAGACTGAAATATGCCATGGTAGCACACCAATTTACCCTCCCCAGTAGGGCTGAGAATTCGGGTTCGGGTTTGGTTTCGGGTATGTTATTGCGTCGAACTTCGGGTATCGGGTTATTCGTTTGGGTATTGGATAGGATACCCGAATTGAGGCTGGCTAGTGGGGACCTGCCACCTGGGTAGTGGGGACCGTGGGGTGATACGCTGGACATTGGACAGCCTTGACTGGATTAGGGCTGAATCAATTTGGCGAGTCCAGTACACACACAAACAAGACACAATTTGTTGTCGACTCCGCCGCGACGCTCTCTCTCTAGTCTTTCCGTTGTCGGCTCTGGCATCCCGCGACTGGCAACCACCGACCGGCCTACCTAGAGTCTTCCCTCACCGGCCACAGCCACCCATACCGCGAGTTCGCCACCGCTAATCGTCGCGTCGAGGCCCCTAGCCCCCACCTCCAGTCACCAGACTCACCAGTCACCACTCAGTGCACGTCTGCCACCCAGGTACCCACACCGCAAGTCTCCCCCCACCGCACCGCTACTCTGCGAGCAAGAGTCTCCCTCCACCGCGGAGTGCACTGGGCTCGCCGGCCTCGGCCCCTCGACGGAGGTCCCCCCCACCGCAGGGCGCAGAGTATTTCTCATTTTGTTGTGAACTTTGTATAATGAATTTGAATTAATTTATAATTGATAGACTTGAATTAATGAATTTGATGTTCTGGAAACTTGGTTCAGTTGTTTGTGATTCTGTGAAACTCTCACTGTATAATTGATAGAAATAGAATGATAGGCATAGGCTGATTTGAATTAATGAAATTGATGTTCTGTGAAACGTGTTGAGTGGTATTGTTGAATCGTTGATAGTTTAAACTTTGATGATGAATCGTTGATTGTTTGATGATAGAAGAAAGTGAAGCTTTCAAGTTTCAAGTAAAACCGAGCAATGAAGCATTGCACATTGAGTAGATAATCTCAATTCTCAATG
>JAYDZE010049195.1:0-26272 GCA_034509125.1 Monilaria moniliformis | reverse complement strand
CAAGCTATCGTCGAATCTTTGGAGATTCAAAAAGGTAAACATCGAAAACCAACTAGAAAGCATGTTTAGGATTTAAAATTCCTTTAAAGCATACTTACTTGCGTTCTAGAATAAAGTAAGAAGAATTAAATGCATGAAAGAATTTCTTATGTTAACCTAGTGGATCCCGGGTAGGGGATTCCTTCATTAGAATATTTAAAACCCGAACACCTTTGTGTGCCGTGTCTGCCTGCAGTGGGTGCAGAATAAGCCAACCTTCTCATCTTTCTCTTTGTCTCGCGGTGAGGGTCTGCATGAGCGAGGTTGTCGGTTGAGTGACTGGCTCCAATTCGTCGTTGGTTGGTTGGTATTCGGTTGGGGTTGGCTTCGAGGGTTTCTTGCTACTAAGTTAGCCCCTAACCCCCAATGATAATGCCTCAGACTCGCCGGTGACCATTGTCGATCTCATTATTTGAGATCTGGAGGCCTCGCTTTTCACTCGTGCGAAGGCTGCCTCGGCTGAGGGGTTTCGGTCCTATTTGAGGATTTCCCGTCGGGTGGTATCGAATTTATCTAATAAGCCGGCCAGAGATTGGAACATGCATCTATTCCTGATGATTCTGTTATACTTGTTCATTCTCTCTTCAAAGCAACCTAATGGGTTTGGCTGTCTTCGATCAATAGCCATCCAAATCCCCTGCAACTCATTCCAATACTCTTCGAGAGTATTCTGCCCTTGATTAATTTTATTAGCTCTGACTTCCAGGTCGTAGATCTGGAGTGGATCTGTTCCACTCCCATAGGTAACCGCTAGACTATTACACAATGCTCTTGCTGTTTGGTGTTGTGCAAAATTGAATTTTTGATCGATATTTTGGATGATCCATGAGAAAACAATGAGATCAAGTTCCTCACACTGCAGGAACTTTGGATCTTCGGTATTTGGAGTTGGAGATGAATCTGAGATATGGCTAATTCGGCCTCTGCTTCCAATTTCCACGCGCATCAGCGTTGCTCGTAGTGGATAGTTATTACCATCAAGCTTGATGACAAGCAAAATATTTTTTGAATTTCGCATTAGATTGGCTAGTTGCAAAGTAATCTCATTCTAATCTATGAAAGCTACTTTCTTGGTTTCTTCTGACATGTTTGGTTTGGTTTGTGCAGGATACGCTGCACTTGATTTTTGGCTATTGGGTTTGGAAAGATTTATGGGATGATGATGATGAAATCTGAATCCTGCTTTGATGCCATGATGTAATCAGACCAAGCAAGAACTGTACATTATTACTTCTATTTCGTATGTTACATATAGGAAATATTTATAGGCTACAAATATTGTAAATCCTATTGTAAACATAACCATGAAAGATATGCTAAAACTAGTTTGATATATCTTATCTAGATTTCTTCTTACTCCTTGATAACAGATATATGAAGAACTACCCGGTGAATACAAAGACAGGTTTCGGGTTGTCTACTTCATTCATACAGGACTTTGATCAAGACTTGTCCTTGCCACTCTTGGGTGATTTCTTTTGAGTGGAGGGTTAATTCTTTTTTACTTCTTTACGAATAATTACAGTATATGTGCAAAACCATGGCATAGAGCAATATAGTCGAAATCTCATCTGTTTATAACATTGTTAGCTAATAGTTATAATATTAGTATGGCTGCAAAAAATATGAGTTAGCTATAATTTGCAGCCCAATTCTTTGTTTCTGCCTCAAATTTCTCCGTTCTATATCCAAAAGCATGATGGGAAAGTAGAGAGATATAAGAGAAAGTCGTTCTTGAATTCTTTACAGCATTTGTTACTCTATGATCTGTTGTGGTTGATAGCTTTTGATAATGATAGATGGTTGATAGAGATCGTTTCCTATAGTCTACCTGTAGGATTAGTTATCTTTAACTATCATTTAGTTATGTGCTGTTGTTAGCATTTAGGTAGTAGTGTGTTTAGAAATAAGTTTTATCTTTTAGAATTAGAGTTGAGTTAGGAATCTTAATTTAATTAAAAGTTTTAGTTCAGGTTGGAGTCTTTAATAGAGCCTTATAAATAGGACTTTGATCCCTACTTTTAAAGGTCTTCAGAAATAAAGTATTAAGTGCAGTAGTTGTTGTGGCCTTTCTCGGAGGTGCGGCCTCATCGGATGAGATTATCTTTTGTTTTGTTCATTCTTCTCTTTTATCGTTTCCAGCTCGTTTCTGCCCACTTTCTGGTCAATTTATCATGCCGATCATGCTATATGTTTTCTACGCCAATATTTTGTCGCGTGCATTCAGTGCTTTCGTCTTTCTCTTCGTATCAATGGCATTCATGAGATCTACATTCCCCCTCATGATATAGAAACTGAATTCTTCAACGTTACTTTTTTGTAAAATAACTAGCGAACTTATACTAACTATGGTGTTTGTGTCGATTTAGATTATACTGAAAAAATCAAATATGTAGAGAATGGACAGATCGAGATCCATGATTTTGTTCAGCAACACGACGATGCACAGACAGTTGACAGATATGCCATCGAACCAGATCCGATTCATTTGATGGAGGTCTCTGTTGGGGTTGTATACTAGAAAGCATGCTTCATGAGCTGTTTATGTATTAATAGTCATAACCTAGCCCATTACATATTCTATAAATAGGGGTGTGGATAATTAAAATTTAAAAGCTTTGACTCTGAAAAACACGCCTAGTGTGTTTTCTCTATTTCTTTCTTTCTATTTATTTTTCTTCTCCACTCCAACCTATAGGGTTTGATAGAATATAGACCACCCTAATTCAACTCCTGAATATGAGTAATAGGCTAGAAATTCAATGTAGAATATTGGAGGAGTGGTGGGAGTTGCAAGCCCTCGCTTACAAACAGAAGATTTGCAATTAAAATGTATGATTCGAACTATTAGATATCATGATCTAGGATTTTAAAGTAATTAATTGCCAATTTCCGTTCCAGGCAGAATAATTGAATTGCATGATAATTAAATTTTAAACATCATCATATGGGATCATTGGCTTAGGAGAATTCTCATCAATCTCCCCCATCAATTGGTATCAGAGCCGGATCATAGGCTCTGTTGTTTAGAATTTAATTTGCTTTTCTTGGGTTATCTGCAGCTGTGCATGATTTTCATATTTGATTTTTGTCAATTTAATTTCTGCAATTAATCTGAATTTGCATGGAATTAAATGCAAATATTCATTCTGGTCATGTGTTTTCAATAGCTGTAAACCCACGGGGGTTGACCGTGGTAGATTATGATGTTTTTCAATAATTTCTTGTAAATTCTACATAATTGGAACGAGAAATCAAACGAAAAATACAAAAAGAACACAATAAACAGGGAGTTAGGTTCGAGCCACGATACCTTGTGTCGCGGAACTCCACCTGAAAACATTTCAAATTTGATGATATATCATAACGGGTTTCAGAAACCTAAACTTTTTATTAGAAAATGGTAGAAAAATCAAAATAGAACCAAAACGACATCAAAAGTACGTCAAATCGAGCCACCACCACAAGGGTGGGGCGATGGTGTGAACTACCAGGCCACCAGATACCCTAGGGAGGCGGAGGCAGCGGATTTTGACAGTGGTTGGCCGAAAGTCGACCCCTAATGTTCAATTTTTTGGATTGGTCAGCAGACTTGTTTAATGCACAATTCGAGGCAAATTTGGAATTAATCGACGACGGGACCAAAGCTTGTGGCTAGCTTAGTTCGAAGTGAGTCGATTGGGACCGGTGGGGTGGCAAGTGGAGGCGTGAATCGGCCGGAAAATATGTTGCGGCGGGCTAGGGTTCCAGAAAACCCTAGCGGCAAGGCGTGGGCTTCTGGCTTAATTCCCGACGACTCAGCCGGATTCACGGTGAACTCCGACACCAATCGATTTGGCTTAGTCTTGGATTCAGCTAGAACCGGTTGTCGTCATCCAATTTACGCCGGAGATGGATGATTCAGCTGGGAAAGTTGTGGAGGCTAGGGTTTTAAATCGCAATATTCGGTCGTGAAGATTTAAGCCCCGATTGCCGGCGACAGAGGATTAATCGGACGGCGAAACATTAGGGCATCCATGCCCCATCACCCAGGCTTCAAAACCCCTCAAGTTTCAGGCCTTGAAATTTGACGTGCACGGAGAATTTTGGAGTGCAAGATGACGGCTCTGCATCATGCGACTGTGCGGGTATCTAAGGCGAAATTGACAGCGTATGCGGACGTTTTCTATCAAATTGAGGACGGCACTGGGCCTGTCTCGACGAAGCGCATCGGCCCTTGGCGGTGGTTGGAGCAGCTGCGGCCTGTAGCGGTGGAATTGAAGCATGGAGCTTATAGGGTTCTCGGCGGGTAATGTGGAGGAGGTCTCTGGCCTAATTGTCGACGCCGGAGATGAGGTTTGGAGAAATTGACACCACCAATCGACATACCTCCTAGAGGCGCATCGATTGGAGGTATGTCGGTGGCGGCGCCGAATCCTAGGGTTTTAAACCTTAGAGTTTGTCCAATATTTTGGGGATTTAGAAATTTTCGAGTTGAATTCGATTTTTTTCTTATTCCAGTTTAGGATAATGTTTTGCCAAATGTAAATGGGTTGTAATTTATTTTATTATCCATTTTTTGACACTTTGTATCTGTATTTTAAGTGGATTAATATGTCTATTTATGAAGCAATTTCTAAGAATTTACCAACCCACCCTAGTGGGAGCTAGATTCTCAAGAAATTACAAGTTCATATGAGTAAACTTCTAATTGATACTGTAGAATTTTATGAGTGGCGTGCGACCTACCCTAGGAGAAGTATCAAAACAAAAATAAAATTCTTGTTGCTAAATTTATGTTATCAGCTTAGGCACAATTTAGCAGCCATGTCACCTTAGTGGTCTCTGATCTATCTGTCTCGTTGTGGGACCATAAATTATTTGTGAGCGTTAATCAGTACTTGACCACCCTAGTGTCATACTTTGTTCATCTTTGACTATTGTGAGATGCATCAATTGCTTTGTTGTTGTTTGCTATTTATGTATCAAACATAGTATGTGATAATATGTTTATTTCTTCACTACTTGTCTTTTTCTCCCTGTTGACTTAATAACTCAAATTAATTTTTCTCGTGTATTATTTTGGAATAAGAAAGTGATTAATTTGGATATTGTCCTGATTACCTTGAAAATAGTCATCATGGAATTTTTTCAAATGGTTATCAGAAAGAATACAAAAGTGGATAAATGTACACCTTTATTACTGAAAGTCGAAAAATAATTCAATTATTTGTTTACCTATCCGTAGGTAAAAGATACAAGATTCATTGATTATGTCTGCTTTGATAAAGCGAGTTTGCTTGGAAACAAGACGACTTAGTAATAGGCGCTATTATATAGGGCAGTGATATGAAAATAGTAGTTGTTGCAGTGAGAGTCGTGCAAGTAATAATAATTGGTTTAGAGATTTGTCTTATATGCTTATTTAGAAAGAACGCAAGTTCAATTTCTAAATTAGTAATAAATGGATAAATTCTTTATTTTGATAATGTAATAGTTATCAAGAAAAGTAATCTGATTATCTATTTTGCATATTAGATACAATCCCTACACTATAAATTATGCACAACTTTATGCAACAAATAACTATAACTTGTAAAATCAATTTTAAAAGAGAAGTCTCCAAGTTTCATGAATGAAACATATGTTTTGCCATCTAAGGATTGGTCATACTAACCTTAAATAATCCAAAAGTTGGCAGACCACGGTCCATAATAGGATCTATATGTAGAAACTTTTTCCATCTTGCGAATCATTCTCGGAAAAGTAAGATGATTAAAGACCTTTCGAGGTCAAGGGATTAGGGCCAATGATGTGTTAGAACTCATTCATTTCTGATGACTGTAGACCAACATCGATTCAAGTTAAGGTTGTCTTAGAGTATTTTGATTTTTGTCGATGATTACTCTAAATGTGGATATGTCTTATTGATGCGTCATAAGTTAGGAACCTTTGAGTAATCAAGAAATCCAAAAAATTTGCGGCTATGTATCTTAGAAAGACTATCAAGTGTCTATGATCTGATTGTAGATGCGAGTACCTTAACAGTGAATCTAAAGACTACTAATCAGAAGCGGGAATCACATCCCAATTGACTTTATCTGGCTTCCGAAATAGAATGATGTACCAGAACGAAGAATTGATTCTTTTAGAAATGATTAGATAAATGATAAGTTATTATTAAAAGATGCTCAAGAGACAGTAATTTGGATTTTAAATTTGGTACTATAAATTGGTCCTCAAGATTCAATTTGAGTTGTGAATTGGGCGAAAACCTAGTTTAAGACATCTCATGGTTTGGATTGACCAACACTCGTGTTGGAGAAGGCGACAATTAGAATGGCACCTCATTTTAAAATGTTTTTCTGTATAAGTATTCTTAGGTAACGAAAGTGTGGAATTTCCATAGTCCTAAGGATCGTAAGGACATTGGTTATACCAATGCTTGACTCTTAGAATATGACTAAGAGAAAAACCACAAATCAACTATCTTGAGAGTTTTTTAAGAAATTAAAAATTGTCAGTATATCGCATATCCAAGAGAAAATACAGATTGTATAGCGGCTTGGTACACCCCACCGCCGTCATACCCTAATAATCACATATACACAGAGTCGTAGAATCTCATTGTAGTGGGAATATTATGATATAACCTTATAAGGTTATTAAGCGTCGAAGAATATTCGTATTTAGTTCCTAACTTGGAAAAACTGGATCCCTAAAGTACAAAGAGATTGTGTATAATAGAATCTTATCGTAGTGGAAGAGTTGTAAAACAATTTAAAGGTTCTTGAGCTTAAAAGAATCTTAAGATTTTGTTTCTATCTTGGAAGAAGCTATACAATAAATGCATAATCATTCGTAAAGAGAATCGATGATATCCTAACTGCAATCAATGCTAAAACAAGAAAAATTTACAGTCTTGTACTCATACCCAAGGTTGTTGACCAGTGGGAGTAAATGAGCTACAAGAGTAAATGAGGATCTAACGAGAAGACTATTGTCTTCAAGGTAAGACTAGTAGAGAAATATAACATCAATTATGATGAGATCTTTTTTTTCGCCTATGTCTGTATTCAGTTGGTCCATATTTTCTTGTTGATAGCATTTATATAATATAGGAAGTTTTGTAAATGGACATCATGACAATTTTCTTTAAGAAAATGTCTTGAGAAAATTGTTTGCATAGAACTACCTAAAGAATTTGTAGTTAAAGCAAAGTAATAAATTATGTAAGAGCTTAAAAAAGTTCATTAATGGACTTGAGAAAGCTTTAAAATCATAAAACCTTTGTTTTCATCAAGTGGTCAAATTCTATGGATTTGAACAGTGTCCTTACGAAAGTTGTGAAATGTGATAAGAAGTTAGGAGTATTCTTGGTATCATACGTAGATGGCATCCTATTGATTGACAACGACAATAAGATGTCATCAGACATAAGGGTATGATTATTCAAAGTAATTGAGATGAAAGATTAGGGAGACATATAACCATATTCTTAGGATAATCTTAAGAAAGAATGGTTATCTTACATCGTCATTGTGCTTAAGGTTTTTAATATGCAAGATTCCATGAAATGGTCTTTACCTTTCGAAATGGAATCACCCTATCTAAGTCATATGTCTTACGACACAAAATTAGATAGAGTAAATGAGAAAGTTTTCATTTTCTTGTGTACATGGAAATCTCATGGATACTACAATCTGCATAGTACCTGATATTTACTTTGCTTTGGCATAGTAGCAAAATATCAGTCTAATCATGGTCAAGACATTGGACTATGTAAAGAATATACTCAAGTACCTCAAGAGGTTGAGGAGTATATATATATTTACTAGTCAGATAATTTATGTCACATGGGTTATACAAAATAAAATTCCAAAGCTAATTACGACTCAAAAAATATGCCTCTAAGTATGTATTTACCTTAGGAAGTTGAGCTGTCTAATGGAAGAATGTGAATCAAATGCGTTTCTGAATCACGGATTCCACCAACTTAGTCAATGTAACTGTTTTAACAGTTACATAGAAAAACACCTCACTCAAGAACTTCCCTAATGGATCTAACATATAGTTTCGAATATGCCTAAATAGTATCACACTCTGCTATGATAACTTAGGTATAATGACAAACTCGAAAGAACTACGAGCTGATAAAGCTATCAAAACATATAGATGAGCATGAGATGCATGTCGACACTATTTTTTAGTATAAGTGGGAGAATGATAGATAGGGTTATACTCAAAATTTTGTTGTAAGTATAAGTGAGAGATTTTTGGGGTTGTATGATAGAAAGCATGCTTTACAAGCTGCTTATATATTAATAACCCTAAGAACTACTATTCTTTGGCTCTTGTGATAACATATTATTGTTACATGGTTTGCCTTTTATAGTCTGGTAATTATATTGTGAGCAAATACAATTCATGATTATAATTGAGCAACAAAGTCTAGGTCTACTTTATTGTAGATTGAATGATGGTCAGATCATCACTAAAGGTGTCTCAGTCGGTGCCCTTGCAGAAGAAAATTAAGTTTCACAGCCTAGATAGAACTGGATGATCTATCGTGAAAGGTTGTAGTGTCAGTGCAAAAGTATCATAATCTTGAAAGTATCATGATCTATCGTGAAAGGTTGTACTGGTGTGTGTATTGGATTCATGTAGAGATAAGTCCTTCTTGCTGATTACTGAAATACGAGATCTCGGTAATTATTTATTTCTGAATCTTTGTATATAACATTGGGCATACGATATTAATTATGCTTTGACTTATCAAAAAGTAAGGGTTTTTTCGTAACCCATGAATCTTGATAACTTGGGCAGAAATTAACATCTAGCGGTGCTAGAATTATTCGAGAAAAATAATTATTATACGAAACCCGACTAGTCGAAATTTATTATAGTATAATAAATAATGTTCTTGAACTAGACTACTGTAGGTAAAAGACTTAATCAATTAAAGCCAATAGCAAACTTAAATTAATTAATGGAAATTAGAATCATAAACGTGGGAAATAAATTAATTAAAAAGGAAGCCCAAATTATTCGTAATATGGATTTGGATGGGTAAGTCAATATTAATTTCTATATTGTTCCAAATTAATATTGTATTTGGCTGGAATTAAATCGAGACACAATTTAATTAGTAAAATCGCAATAGGGAGGCTCAGTCCAAATTTACTTGGATCCCTAGCCGGCATTACATATTCTATAAATAAGGTAGTGGAGAATTTAAATCCATATGCTCTGACTCTGAGAACTGTTTATTTCTTTCTATTTATTTTTCTTCTCCACTCCAGCTATGGGGTTTGATAGAATATAGACCACTTTATATTCAAATCTTGAATTTAGGTAATAGGCTAGAAGATTCGAGGTAGAATATTAGAGTAGTGGTGGGCGTTGCAAGCCCTCGTCTACAAACAGAAGATCTGCAATTAAAAGATGTGATTGAACTTTTAAATATCATGATCTAGGATTTTGAATTAATTAATTGCCAATTTGCATTCTAGGCAGATTTAATTGAATAGCATGATAATTAAATTCTAAACATTATCTTATGGGATCCTGAACTTAGGAGAATCCTCATTGATCTTCTCCATCAGTCTCTTCCATGGCCTATTTGTTTGGGAGGTATGACATGGGATGGTCATCCAGAGAATGCAGTTCTTAGTGGTAACGAACTCTCGTTGTTATCAAGTTGTGTTTGTGTCGTGCGCATCGAAGAAGCTCGTGCACAAGTTATAGAATTTGTTTGCCTTACTATACTACTCTATGGGCAGTGGCGAAGCCAGGATTTTAGCTTTGGGGGACCCAAGAAGAATTTTAAAAAATTAAACATAAATAATATTATATAAATTAAATTATAATATTAAAAAATAGTTAAATTTCAGCTAAATTCGATACTTAAAACACAAAATACTAATTCTAAACGAAGATAATTAGCTACAAAAATATCATGCTCGAAATCGTTCTGCATTTATCCACTCCATAAGCAATCGCATTTAAGTTTAAAAGAAAAATCAAATAAAAGCCTAAGAAAATAAAAGCATCACGCAAAGATATTACATGTTTTTGTTATGGATATTACATGCTTTTTTAGTTAAATGTAATATCAAAACCTTTTTTTTGTGAAGAAGAAATTCTTGTCGAAGAGGGGTGACTTCTTTTGCTCGAACTTCTCTATCAGACCACAAAAATTGTGCCAGTCGGACTTGAAATTTGTGTTGGGTCGTTAGTCCAATGAGAATAAAAAGAAAAATAAATTGATCTCTCTTTTCTTTCCTTTTTTTTTTTAAGTTATCCGTATTGATGTATGAAAATTGTCACATAAATAGTTATATTTATTTCAAGACAATTTTATTGAGTCTTGAAGAGGGGCAAAAACATACAACCAAATAAATACTATGAATGTAAAGTGTCAAAGCCAACAACAAACCATTACAAAGTGATGGAAATTACATTCACAAAATAAAATAAAATGAATATAGCTGAAAGTTAAGTTGCTTGAAAATGTTCAATCAAAGCACATCTCATAAAGCCAATAGCAACACGGAGCAAAGAGGCTGCAGAACAAAAAAAAAAAAAAACAAAGAATTATGTAAGCAACATAATATACTCAAATATTATAAGTAAACCAAACTAATTCTTGCAGTCTTATAATATAATTAGTAATATAACATAATTAGATCCCTCTAATAGAAATCCATAACATCCTTCAAGAAATTTCCTTTTTTCTTTTGGCTTTGTTCTTGGCCAACACTTCATCTTCTCCTTTTTTGTTGGAGAATTATTCTCAATAGGGTAACCGGCAAACCAAGTTTCAGTAGGTTAAGTTGGATTCCTCTATTACAAACAGAGTTTCATCAATATTTCACTACTAACAATATCCGTCCGCGTGTCATGTATTATTACGCATCGTTGGTGGTAGGTACATACGTGGGTCAAGAAGCGTGATCGATTATGGCATTGCATGAAGATATGATTCGTTGCCGAAAGGTAGAGTCTAGTCATTATCTTAGTATTGCTTATTATAATTAGAATATGAGTTCTTAGTTGGTAGTAGTTTGTTTTAATCTTTTGTATTTTGAGTTGTGGTAGGGTTAAGAGTCCATTTCAGTTTCTATATAAACTCCCTTGAGGTTAGAGAGGGAGACATCTTGGTCTTTGGCTTGTATCAGCGTTGTCAGGCCTCGCAAGACGAGTTTAGTTTCGATAATGCTAGTTTCTCTTTTGGTCAATTTTATCAAGTAGTGTCTGTGCAATATTTCTCTATTCAGTAGATTGGCCAAGAGTTTGTGTACATCCAGATCCAGTGGATCGTGTAGTTGATGAGCGATTCTGCATTTCACTCCTATCAATTTGGTGCGGTGAGCATGGCTTCAACAATGGTTATGGCACATACTATTGAATCAAGGTTGGATGGATTTGAGAAGGAGATCGATATCCTCACTACCAAGTTTGAAAGTATCAACAGTCAGTTCCACAAGTTCGACAACCGTTTCACGTGCATGAATACCAAGTTTAAAACTCGTCTCATCGTTCGTCACCAAATACTCCATTGGCCATTAACCCATCCATGTCGCAGCCCCTCGCGCGTGATCACCCAAGAAAAGAGATAGCCTCAGTTATGCCGGCCCTTACCACCATCAAATTTTTTCGCTGATTCGCCCCAACCACCAACACATGCCGCATTCAGCAGCTGATGCTTATGCCTGCATTCGACAGGACCAATGCCCTCGCATGGCTCCCTCGCGTGGGGTAATAATTTTGCATCGTTAGGACTCTTTCCGACAACCGTATGGAAGTAGCTATTATTGCCTTGTCTGGCCCAGCCCAGCCCAACATTGGATTTAAATCGTGCTCAGGCGATATCCGACGCTATCATGGGATCAATTTGCCGAGGAATTATTTATCTGATTTGATGATTCCACCTCACTCGATGGCTACGAAATATTCGCCTCAACTCGCCAAGATGGCTCCTTGAACGTCTATATCTGGGCCTTCTAGGCGTGCCTCGCCTAATTCTCGGACCATACAGATCAACAATTCTTAGGGTTCTTTCTGGCTGATCTCAAACCTTCATCCTCTTGCAACTCAAGGACCCAAGCATTGCAAATTTCTCTGATGTCGTCCGTGTGGCCAAACGGATTGACCATCCATCCTACAGTAATACTCAACATTCCATTCAGCACGTCCCTAGCTCGGCTTTAGTCAGCGGTGCCCACCAGCCACATTCTAATCCTTCGTCTTCTACGGACCTAGTTTCGTTGTGGGATTTTTCCGTGCGCCATCATTTTCCCCACTTTTTTCTTGCCGCTTTCATAAGATGACGGATGAGGAGTACAAGAAGCATTTGGTTGCCGGAACTTGTTTCCATTGTGGCCATTAGTACAGCCTAACCCACTGTTGTCATCCAAACACTTTGCAAGTCATCATTGTTCATCCCGACGAGGAGGCCGATATTGATGGTCTGTTTTTGGATGCTGCTCCATATCCGATCGACCCACATAATTTTAGCGGTTCCAACACCTTGTCTGGGCCGCATCCACCTTAGCCTTGTTAACATGGTTGTTTTAATTCCGGGAGCAATTATACGCATCGCTCGGGGTAGGTACACTCGTAGGTCAAGAAACGTGATCGATTATGGCATTACATTAAGATATGGTTCGTTGCGGAAAGATAGAGTCAAGTCGTTATTTTTAGTATTGGTTATTATTATTAGAATATGAGTCCTTAGTGGCAGTAGTTTGTGTCTATCTTTTAGATTTCAAGTTGTAATTGAAGATATATATGGACTAGATTAGGATATATATTAGAGTTAGCTTTGATTAATTAATAATTGGACTTATTAATTAATTAAAGCATACAAAAGATGATAAGCCCATAGGCCCAGGGCCTGTTGGTGCTATGATATATATTTCCCTATTATAGAGAAATAACACATAGAAATTCATTCACGTAATTTCAGAAAAGAGAGAACGTGAGGAAACCAATTATTTTGTCAGTTATAAATGAGAGGTTCAATACAGATTTCCTAGCTTTCTGTATTGAACTGTTGTGCCTAGAATTGTTCCTGGATCGGATCAAAAGTGCACTTGGATACCGATAGTCGTGAATTCATCTGCAGATTCCGATCAACTGCTCAAGAGAAATCACAACAAGTAAGTTGTTCTAACTGTTATGGTATAACTGCTCAACACATGAAATCAATTATGAATCTAGATCTATTATTCTTGTCTTGCTTCCACTGTTTGATTAGTAGATAATGACAAGAATTTCTCACAGTAATATGGTTAGGAGTCTTGGTCTTTGGCTTGTACCGGCGTTGTCGGGCTCGCAATAGGAGTTCAGTTTCAGTGCTTCCAGTTTCTCTTTCAGTCAATATATCAAATAGTTTATGTGCAATATTTCTCCATTTAGTAGATTGGCCGAGCAGTTTGTGTGCATCCAGTGGGTCGTGTAGTTGATGAGCAATTATGTCTTTCACTCATATCATCTATGGAGAGGGAGAGGGAGAGACAGACTTGGAGAAGGTTGATAGGATTGGTCTTGCATTCTTGAAGTTCAACTTTCAAAGCTAAGATATGAGTAATGTATGAGATATGGGGAAACAAATTAAAAAGACCTATATTGCCAATAAAAGTGATTAATTATATGCACTTATCAAAATCACTATACTTAAACACTGAATTTGCTTAAGTATTGAGGATAAATGTGTTTTGTCTATTGGTTGTTCACAATCACTGCATGTACAAACCTAATCACCTAATCATTTTACCAAGAAAAAATTAGGATCAAATAGTTCCTAGTGTGTAATGATTTTGTTGAAATAATTTTACTTATAATATACTCCCTTATCTCGCTTGACTTGACCCGTATTTCTTTTCAGAGTGTCCCATTTTATTTGGTCGGTTTCTTTTTTGCCAACCACTTTAACTACATTAAAGGCTCATTTGGTATGAGTATTTAGCGTGTCTAATATATATATATATATATATATATATATATATATATATATGACACTCTAATATCTTATTTGGTATGAAACACACGATCTTTTATAATTTAAAAGCCCGCAAATATCATATTGATTTGTAAGATTTTGTATACCATCCGTTAGGTGTTATAATTAAAACAAATCGTAATTATAAAAAATATTAAATATATTTAATATTTTTACATCTCACCATACAATGAATTACATATTATAGATATGTTAATACATTATACCAAACATGATATTGATATGTTATATAATAAAAGATAGTTCAATGATATCTATCGCACCTTATCATATACTGCGTACCAAACGAGATCTAAATCTGTGTGTCACACAGCTTTACATTACAATCTTATTCTACTAAATAATCATATAAAAAAAGAAATGAGCAAAGTCGGGTGTAATAGAAAGAGTATCATTTTGGATAAATTATGGTACATTTGGGGTTTCTTGATTGGTCCAGTTATTGATCATGTCCACTTTTTATTAGGATGGAGCTGATAACGTCGCGAATTTTACCTAACCTTAGATTATTCTAGACCGAAATAAATCTAATTAAATTCTATGCCATCCATAACATTCTTGATTCTTATTTATTTATTTATTTATCATTTTTTTAGAGTGTGTTTACGTGTCATGAATGGACTTAATTCTAGGGGTGGTTAATCAATCAGTTTGATTATAATCAAACATAATAGGTCGCTTAACCGAATTGAAAACACTCCAAATACAGAACCAAAATCGACCCACTAACCGATCGGTTAGTCCGATACTCGAAGGTAACTAAAAACAAGTATATAGAAGCTTAAGAACATATCCTGTTTAAATAAGGTTGTCTCATTTGCTCTCTCATTCATTTTCGATGTGGCAAACGCCATACTTCTCAAATTCCAAAAAATCACTTTGAGCATCTCACTGTCCCACATCAAAAAAGTGAGGATGGTGTTATGAATGAAGATGAGTATAAAACAAAACATGGCGTGGATTGTGAGACTCATGCCTTTCTCGGCCTTTTGGCCAAGGTCAATGTAGAATACTTAATAATTTTTGAAAATAAAATACAATTTATAATATTAAATAAAAAATTCATTTAGTTTTCGATTATATCGGTTAACCGATTGGTTATTAGTTATACCAATAACGATCTCTATCCAAAACAGTAATCGAGACCAGACTGATAATCGAAATTTCGGTTATCAATTCACCAATAATCAACATGTTTTGGTTTGGTTACTTACTAACTGCTTACTGAATAACCGTTTACTCAACTCTACTTAATTATGCATTTTTTTAATCAGTTATTTCAAGATAATAACTATGTATTTATGTTAGGGTATATGCTGAAAAGCAAGCTTCGAGCTGCTTTTTATTTGTAAACCTTATTTCCCAATATATGAGAAGATTATTATTTTGACACATTGGTTTGCATTTTCATACTTTGTTGTCTTACAGACTGTTATGATTATGCAAACATGTCTAAGTCTTCATGAATATAGACTGAGTGGGTGATCATGTTATCATTGAAGGTCTCTGAGTCGGTTTCTTGCATAAGAAAAGCTAAAGTTTCACAACCTAGATAGACTTAGATAATCTATCATGAAAGGTTGTAGTGTCAGTCCAAAAAGTTAACTAACCTTGGTAAACAAATGACACGTAGTGTGGTGTAGCACTGAATGGATTCACGTTGAGATAAGTCTTTCTTACTGAATGCTGAAAGACGAGGTCACATTGATTATTTATTTCTTAACCTTTGTATATAACATTGAGCATACGATATTGATTATGCACTGCTTTGATTTATCAAAAGGTGCAGGTTTTCGTAGCCCAATAATCCTGATATCTTGGGCAATGATAATTAATATCTAGAGGTGCTAGAATTGTTATTACATTGAATCGTGACCCAGGAGAGTTCGGGTTGACAATATTTCCAAGAGGAGTTCGATTAAAGGTTTTATTATACAGAAGCCCGGACGGCTTGAAATTTATTCCAAAGTATAATAAATAATTAATATTGAATTAAATCATTTTTGGTAAAAGATATTAATTAATTAAAGTCAGCAACAGACTTAAAATTAATTAATGGATATTAGAACCTTAAACACGGGAGATAAATTAATTAAAAAAGAAGCTCGGATTCTTTGTAATTTGGATTTGGATAGGTAAGCCAATATTAATTTCTATAATGATACAAATTAATATTCTATTGAGCTTATATTAAATTAGAACTCAATTTAGTTAGAAAAAGCCCAATAGAGAGGCCTACTCCAAATTTCATTAGATTAGGTTGGATCCCTAATCTGGTCCATTCATATTTTATAAATAGGAGAGAAGTAGAAGAAAATCATAGAAGTAGAAGAAAATCATAACACTTAAACACATAAATTTTTTTGTCCATAGCTAGGGTTCGAAAATTTTAAACCCTAGCCACCATTGTGATTTCTTTCTCCTTTCTCTAGTCCTACATGTTTGATAGTTTTGCGCACATCAATATTCAAACATAGGAATTGAGAATAGATTAGAAGTTCTAAGATTGAGAATTCTAAATCTTCACGTGGAGAAGGAGCAAGCCATCGTCGGATCTTTGGGGACCTATCAAAAGTAAGTAATCTAAACCAACTAGAAAACATGTTTTATGATTTGCATGTTTTGATTCGCATTCTAGTAAAGTAGGAATATCTGAATCAGTTATAATTTTCTTATATTATCCTAAAAAGATCCCGGATAGTAGATTCCTTCATTGGAATATTCAAACCCCAACACTTATTACCATTAAGAAAAAATCTTTTTTTAATTTTATAAAAATTTAATTTATTTAAATAAAGTCTCATGTAAAAAAATATATAAAGGCCTATTTGATTTTATGAATAAGTATTATTTTAAATTTCACTAAAATTTCATTACAAATAAAATGTTCGAAAGTCTTATTTGTTCTAAAGAATTTTTTATTAATTTTATAAAATTTGTTATTTTTATTTAAGCTAATTATCATTTACTGATTAAACATATTAAAGTTTTATTTGATATTAAATAAAATTTTACTTGCTTTATAAAAAATCTTATTTGATTTATAAAAAAAGTCTAAGTAAAATCTATTTTATAAATTTAAGAAGAAAAATTTTAAATTTTATTTGCTATTAAAAATGTCTTTTTTTTTTTAATTTTATGATAAGTATTATGAGATTATATTTATAAATAGAATTAAAAATATTTTTTGGTTTTAATAAGAAGTATTAGGAAGATATAATTTTAAATTGTGGAAGAAATAAAAAGGAAGATAAAATTGCCAAAATTAGGTGTTGAACTTGGAACGTCACTATCTCATCTTCCTGGGCGTGGATCGAGTTTTGACCCGCACTTGGTATGCGTGCGCAGCAGCATGCCTCTAGTCTCTAGATTAATTATATGTTCAATAATTTCTAACAAGCAATGAGCTGCATCTAAAGCTTCAATCTTTCAATTGATGGTCATTTATCTCATACTTAACGCTAATGTCTTCAAATTAGAGTTCAAGGATTCATCATTCATGCATGTTAATGTTATATTCTTTTCCTTTGTAAACTTTTTGGGCCGACAAACAACTCGTTCCAAAACTGAAAGCTTAGGATTAAAGCCGATAATTTTAATTTTGCCTAATAAAAGTTCAGTTTGATCGAACACTCTAATAATTGGATAATGATGGCTTGAAATTCACACTTTAATTTTTAATTATTATATAGATGCCTTATTTTTAAACTAATAAAAAACATAGTATGATTTTGGAATGTTGGCCGAGTATGTCCTGGTTATTGCGGTATAGTCGTATACATGACAAAGCCACGAAAATTAACAAAATTCGATGGTTTAGTGTGAAAATTTATATATAAGTTTTGGTGATGCCACCGTATTAAATTTTGGTGTGTCGACATCATAGGATCAGAAAGTAACTGTTCAATTGATTTAAAGTTGATACACCGCAATAAGCAATTTTTTATATTGAAATATTTTGAATTTAATTCTGTATTTTTTCACCTTGTATGATGGTGTACTTTTCACATTGTGGATGATGAAATTGTTTCATTTCCTATCCAAATAATCCGAGAAAAAATGTGGGTTATGATTGAAAATTTATAACCCGAATTTGATTGGTCCGAACCAAAAATAGCCGAGACCAAATGGGTTGGCCTGAGAATCGAATGAGTTGGCCCGATTAACCAATATTTTTCTTATTACTTTATTTTTTTAGTTTGATAATAAGATTTGATACTTAAAAAATGTGATTTGATTTTCTCCGACACCTAATAATTTAATAATAAAATTGAAGAAATACAAACATGTTAAACCATAACTTCATGTGTCGTAATTTATTAATTATTTTGTACATTAACATTAAAATATTTTTGCATCTAATACGAACTTAAATATTTCAATTTGAAAAAATACAATCTAATCTTTGTTACAAAAAAATTGATTATAAAAATAGATCATATTATTTTTTTAAACATCATGGCACGAGCTAGCCCGAAATCAAGGGGTGTTAGGGTTAGAGCTGAAATATTTTAGCAAAAAAAAAAGTCAAATTGGCCCGAATAAAAAATAGACTGAAATTGAATGAACTGACCCAAAATTGAGTTGACCGATCCAAAATTGAGTGGATTATTCCGATTAATATCCCTAGCAACTTAATTTTTTTACAAAACATAACATGCCTTTACTTCGGCTAGGACATATCATGACCTCTATTGAAGCCCCTTTGGCCGTATAGTAGGTTTTAGGCATATATGGTATTTTTCTTTCTCGTTTTTTCTTTTGGAAAAGAAAACTACCACCGCAATTCAAGAATGTCATACAAATAGATATAATTCTTATTAATAATTTGATTTATTTACACGATTTGACAACCTAGAACTTTCATTTGATTGAATCTCAATTGAAATTGTTAGAGAATTTACAAGTTGAGATGGCTGAGTGAGGCGCCACATTCAGTTTCTGATATTAAGGGCTCAACAAATGGCTTTTTTATTTTTATTTTTAATTTGTTTGAGTTTCATACATACTACAATTATTTATCTTTTGTCTATTTTGGCCTTGAAATGAGAATAATATGTTTAGCTTTAGCATACTATTGCAATTTATGTTGCATATTGTATTATGAGTTATTGAGTTTCAATTTGATCCATTACATTGATTCCATGTGTAGGTAATAGGGTCAACATTGATGCCATATCCACCAAATTTTGTCCAACTTCACTTTTCTTTCTTTGTTGAAAAATCAAGCATGCAACATTTATTGCTTTGATGAGTAGCCTTTCCATAAGGAAGTTTATAGGCTCCTAACTTTGACGGAATTATAAATGCTATTTAATTTAATGTGGATAAATTAAGACATCAAATTTAACTTTTTTAAAAACTTGTTGGTTTCTAGTTTCTACAAGGATCAACTCGTCCTTGAAGCTCCACCGCTCCTATCCTTCAAGATTTGTGTTCATCTCTACATTTCCTTTTTAGCAGGGATAGGATATCAGTGGATCGGACTTAAATTTATAGATGAAGCTAGAATTTCACGATGGAAGTGAAGGTTTGGTAGTAGAGTCATTAGAGCATCCACAGCAGCGGCCGGACCTTAGCATTCTCCTTACACTATTCATGAGCCCCACAACAACTTCTTCCTTAAAATTTTCCTTCCTGCAACAGCGGCCGAGCCTTAACTTTCTCTTACACTATTCATCTCTTATTTTTTTAAACTATTTCAAAAATTCATATCATTTTCAATATCAAAATTTAAATTTGATTTTCATTTCACAAAATTAATAATATTATGGAAATAGGAAATTAAATTTTGGAAATTCAAAAAATACATTAATTAAAATAATATTACATTACCGAAAACGTAAAAAATACATAATTAAAATCCCAGTATTACATTATTGAAAGCAGTAAAATTACATTAATTAAAATTTTAAATGAATCTTAATTTTTCCTTCAAATTTTGAAGGAAGCGGTAGTGGTTCTGGAGTTGCTCCTCCGACATTTAAGACATGTCGAAGGAGTTGGATTCGAAGAACAACTTGAGCAGTGCGGCTTGGGTGGTGTTATCTATTGACGATCGGATCTTTTCGATATCCCCTGTCGCTGCCGTGGTCGTTGAGGATGTAGCATTGCCATTTCCCTTCCGTTTTGTTCTCGTTCGCATATGTGGAAAGGGCATCCCTCAACAAGTCGGCCTCACTTGAGCCGCTCCTTCTCTCCCTTTCGATACTGTTGTAAATTGCACAAAATTTGGCGACCTCGGGGTTCACTCTGTCGAAGTGGCCCCGAACCATGCGAGCAGTGCACTCGACCGCGCCTTTAGGCCGTATCTCGTTGTATTTGTTTGCCACCTTTGCCCAGAAAGACGATCACTTCTGTTGGTTGCTGACGATCGCGTGTTCGCTCACATCGACGTATACTTCAAATATACGCATCGTCTCTTCGGCAGAGTATGAAATTCGGGCGTCTTGCCTAGACTTCTCCGCCTCATCGGATAAGTTGATGGCGTCGAGATGTGGGGATGACGAGTCGAGACAAGTAGAGTTGTAGGCCGGATCGGATGCGTTGAAAGTATTTGGGTCGTATCCAAAAGCGGTTGGATTGATCCCTTGCGACAATAAGTGTTCGATAACTGCTTGATGGTTGGGGTTAGACATGATAATGAAGAAGAATGAAGAAGAACGAGATGAATTTTGTGTGGAAGGAAGAGGATAAGATGTAGGTATTTATAGAAGAAAAATAATTAAAAAAAGAAAAATAAAAAATTAGCCGTTGGCAACGGCTAATTTTTTTTTTAAAAATATATAATTTCAACGACTATTTAAAAAAAAATAATACTAAAAAATGTGTAAAAAACGACGCGCAGTCGCGCGCCTGGCGCGTGTCATGCACGTGTGCCGTGATTGGCCGCGGCTCGTGCGTACACGACACGGGCGCGTGGCAGCGGGCTGCGGGCGAAGAGCCGCTGCAAGGGCTCGAGCCGGTGGCTTGCAGCCCTGCAACGGTGGGCATGGAAGGGCAGCAGCGGGCGGCTCGCGTGAAGAGCCGCCGCTGCGAATGCTCTAATCATTTTAGTCTCGCTCCTAATTAATTATCTGGAATAACAGGTTTTATCTTGGTCAAAATTAAGTTAATTCAACCGTAATTTGAGATTTTTATACAATTAATTAACATTGATAGGGTCCAAAATTATTTCAGGTAATCAAGATTAGAAGTTAGCCAATATATATGTCGTATTCGGGATCTGTTTTTCGGAGACTTGACACATATATATAGTGCCAAAGTTGACAAGATATTAAACATGGCATACAAAAGATGCAAGTTACATTGACTTATAATTCTTCTTTTGTTCATATTTGGGGTTTGCTAGCTGCATCTTATTACCAAATATGTTACCCCCGGACATTCAAAATGTGATATGTTAACAAATAGCATGCATATCCCTCTAAAAAAATAAAATAAAAATTGCATGCATACATTCAATATACATAGTAACTAAATTTAAGATGCGACGGTTCACTCTGCATGCATGGCATTTTTGGCAGATTCCAACTATCCTAATTGAGATATATGAACTTATTCTCCAATATATATTAGTGATTAGCCTATATAATCACTAATGATACCAACCATCATTATTTTATAATCACTGCAGCTAATACCATAGTTTATATATTTCTTCTTTCTTCTTTTAAAAATTTACCATTATATTCCAATCAACTTTTTCCTATTGGTAGTAAATTAGCCTAATTAATGTGATTTTGTTTAAAAGGAATAATTTATATGGTGATTCAGTGATTGTTTTTGGATGATATCACCCAAACCGACTTAGAATTCTCTATTAAATTACACTAAAAAAATATAATTGGTAAACTCGTTTAATAAAGTAGTAGTGTGATGTCAATTGTCGAAATGATTTGCTAACACGATGTGCGTGACAAACAAGATCTCTGTGATGCTTCATCACATTAGAGAATTGAAGAAAATTAATTTATCTTGCTTATATCGAATGTTTATATATGGAACTGATATTATATAATTTATTTCGGTACAACACACGCACAAAAAACAAGAGCTACCATACACATTCCAAACAAGATTTAATTGTTTTGATTGACGAATAATAGTAAAAATAGGACATAGTCCCTTGAGAGTCGGAACTAATAATTGTTGCTACAAACCCAAGAAAGCATATGCTTAGAACATGTGACCTAGGACCATTTGTTTTGCGTTTTAATTATTTAATGTCACGTACAAGGCACAAATGTTTTTTGTTTGTTTTTGTTTTTGTTTTTTTTAAATAAGGAGTAGGAGAATGGTATGGTTTCATTCCTAAAGGATAACATAAATATATTTGAATAGCCTAAAAGAATTTAGATCTATTAATAATTGTAGCATAATTTAAAAAACATAATAATTTTTAATTAACACTGTTTTTATAATTACACTGGCCATATATTCTAGTAAAGATTTGGTGGTTTAGAGCAATTAGCCAATTATCCTTGGATATTTTTTTTTGTCCCTACGTACCTAAATACTTGAAAAATGCCATTGCAATTCTCAATAGTCAATACGACAAAGTTTACTTCTTATAGTGAAACTAAACATCATACGATGTTCCAATTTTTAAAAAAAAAACATGTTAATTTCACTTTATTCTTTTTTGAGTATACGAAAACATAACTGATGAAATTATGGATAAATTGTTTAGATAATTTGAAACTGCTTCTGGAATATTCAACATCTTTCCCCATAATTTATTCAATTAAAAAAGGAAATGAGTTAATCGCGCGTGATTTTATATCACATGATGTTATTAAAAAAAAAACTATAAGAAATGAAAAATGTGACAAGTTGTAATTAGAGGAATAGTTTTTTAGGAACATGTGATTTTTATACGCTTATAGATAAGATTAACTTATAAACTCAAGGTCAAGAGTATATAAACGTACCATAATTTGTAACTAATTAATTATTATTGAGAGTTGGCGATTGAATTTTCCTCAAGTCGGACGATTTCCACTTCAAAAAGCTAAGGTATGATTTGGAATTTTGTGTTGTCAAAAGGTCATCACTAGATTGTGAACGTACGCATAAAAAGTTACATGCACGATCATTTATTTTTATTATTTTATTATTTTTTTAGCATGATGTGGTTTCCCCAAGAAAGTACATAAACGGAAAGCTTTTGAAAGACAAAACCAATTGCATTTTCATGCTTGTTTAAGGCTAAAGCGACACATACTTCAGTTTAATCTTAACCAATATAAGTGCAAATCAATCATTTCTAGAGGAAACACCTTTTGTATTTGTAGCAGGCTTATCGCCCCCCGGAATGGGGTGGAAAAACGCCGCACGGCGGCGTCGGAGGCAAGGGTCGCCGTGCCGTGGCCGGGCAGACTGCGGGGGACGCGGCTAGACGTCCCGCTGTGGCGACCGGTCGCCGGCTGGTCCCCAATATTTAATTAATATTTCTTTTTTTAAATAGAAAAAAACAAAACTTAAAATAATGGATGTGTTGGATCGTGATGTATGTCGTAGATCTGGGCTGTTGAATTTCGTGTTTTTTTTTAAAAATTTGGGTAAGATTTTTCTAATGTCGAGGGAATAAGGAATGTTGAGAATTTTGTTGCAAGATCTTTTAGATGTGTATGATTTGCGAGGAAATGTGACATGATTTGAAATAAGTTCGTATTTTTGGTAGTGTTATTTATTCTGATGTGGTGATGAGTATTGCGTATTGAATTCCTATATATATGTTACTATTTTTGAAATCATATTCAGTTGTTGAGCGGTTGTGTTTTACAATGGTTTATGCTAAAGATGAATTAGGTCGGTATTACTACTATTTTGCTCTTGACGTGTGCTTCTTTGCTTGTAATAGGCCCGATCTTATCGTTTGCTTGTGTTTAGGTTTTCTATAACAAACAAGTGTCGGGACTGATTGAATGATAGAAGTTGGAGAGATGGCTTTTAGGCGTGCTCCAGCAGATTCTGGCTATCGAGTAATTGTACTATTTATTTAAGTAATTTTAAGAATTTATTTTATGCATTTAATTAAGTATCTAATTTCTAGTCATTTATTTTGATTTTATTGATCTCTCAATTAAATTAAATATATGAGTTGAAAATTAATAAAAATGATGAAATAAAAAAATGGAGTCATGGCTAATTTGGGGTTGAATTATGAGTGTTGTTGTGACAGATTTATGACTAAATGGTAAAAAAACTAACATAGCAGCTGGAGATAGAATTGTTACTGATATTTTTGGATTGAGTCGTGGGCGTACTAAAGTACATTACTTATAGGCATTATGGGTAACTAGAAAATGGAAGACAATGGATTAGTGGAAAATCATGAATTTTTACTCATTACATAGTGGCTATATTTGACCACCGAAAGTGCCTGCATGTTGTTATACCTATCATTTTCATGCTCCCTGACAAAAAAAAAAAAAAAAAAAAATACTCCTCTATATCTTGTAAGTTTTTTTTCATCATTACGGTATTTTATATTTTATTTATTAATTCTTATAATATTAACTACTCCAAGTTTCGAATTTTTTCCCCATTTTTCACTTCGGCTGAGTCGAAAATCCTTCAGCGCTATTTCTATATATGGTTTTTTTGGGGAATGATTTTTTAGCTACAAATAAGAAAATGGTGTTATTATCGCAACAATATATATAAAATATTTCAAAAACAAAAATCAGTTCAAAATTTTTGAATTTTGTTAGCAGTTATTACTATAAAAAACATTGATTATTCATAGTTATTCTACAAACTTTTTTTATTATTATAACCATGTTTTTTTTTATATGCCAACACTTACCACAGGAAACATCATTGAATTACTGCTCAAGTAACAAATTAATTAATATATTAATCATAGTAATCACAAAAAATCATCCCAGACCAATGTAAGTGGCTTTTTGTACAAATAGAAAAATAATACGAGTGCGACACGAATAAATCTTGAAGCTGAAGATCACCTGAAAAGTATTTAAAACTTGAATTCACTTAGATTATAATCTAGGTACGTACTAGCACTACCATTTCTCCTCAACCCCCACATATTTATTTCAGTCAAATACAAATTAAAAATAAATTAACTGTAAAAAAAACCATGAAAAATAAAATTCAATTCATTTTCTTCTCTGATTCGCTGCCCCAATTTATCTGTAAATGCCCAGATCCTAGATAAGGTTGGTCTGATATCTCTAATTTCCTTTTTATTTATTTTTAAATTTTTTTTTTTGGTATAATTGTAATTAAATATGTTCACACGGTTAAATTTAATATTCCTCATTAGTTTTGATCAATATATATATTTGATACTTGATTTTTCTTCTAACTAAAGAGCCATTTTTCCATTACAATCTCCTAATTTTTTTTATTCACTGCATACTTTACTATTATGTACTATTATGATATATATGCATGGGCGGACATTGAGGTTTGAGGGGGCTGAAACGAGAAAGAATTATATATTTTTTAATCTTATACTATTATTATTTTAGCATTTTATAGTACCATTTTCTAGGTACGCCCCTACCATACATATGCGAGTACCTCGAAAAAAAAAAGACTGAAAAGAACAGTTCTTCTTTTAAATCCTCTATCCCTTTTTTTGCTTTATTCCAAGATTTGTTGGCACCCTCAGAGAGCTGATTAGCAACAAACTTTTCTCTTCTTCAATTTCGAAAATTCCCAATCAAAAATATGTTGCCAATCATCGCTATAGCCGGAGGCCTTTCGATCATCGCCAACGTTGCTGTGGGGGTCGTATTAACAGTTTCATCTTTGGGGACGATTCTGTACCATTTCTGGCCTTTGCTGGTGGTGAAGAATGTCCCTCGAGGATCATTCGGGTGGCCGCTTCTCGGCGAAACCCTCTCCTTTTTAAAGCCTCACTCCTCCACCTCAATTGGGGCCTTTTTGCAAAACCATTGCTCAAGGCAAGTTCATAAACATCACATCATTATGTCTCTCTCTCTCTCTCTCTCTCTCTATGTGCGTGTGTGTGTTTGCATAAAGCTGCCATCACACACTTTTTCAACTCCCATTTCACGTGTTCATGCAGCTAGAAAATGTGTGTTGTGTGTGAAAGAAAGAAATAGAAAAAAAATAAGAAAGAGATTTTGATGATTCATTTATTATTTTCAGGTATGGGAAAGTGTTCAAATCCCATCTCTTCTTCTCTCCCACAATTGTTTCATGCGACCAAGAGCTGAATTACTACATACT
>JAYDZE010049084.1:0-26280 GCA_034509125.1 Monilaria moniliformis | reverse complement strand
AAATCACCCCCACCACCATCGCCATCTCCTCCACCTCCCTATGTCTACAAATCACCACCTCCTCCATCGCCGTCTCCCCCACCGCCATACGTTTACAAATCACCACCTCCTCCATCACCATCTCCCCCACCGCCATATGTCTACAAATCACCACCTCCTCCGTCGCCGTCTCCTCCACCTCCCTACGTATACAAATCACCCCCACCACCATCGCCATCTCCCCCACCGCCATACATCTACAAATCACCACCTCCTCCATCACCATCTCCCCCACCACCATACGTCTACAAATCACCACCTCCTCCGTCGCCGTCTCCTCCACCGCCATACATTTACAAATCACCCCCACCACCATCGCCATCTCCTCCACCTCCCTATGTCTACAAATCACCACCTCCTCCATCGCCGTCTCCTCCACCTCCCTACGTATACAAATCACCCCCACCACCATACGTCTACAAGTCACCTCCTCCTCCATCGCCATCTCCTCCACCTCCCTACGTTTACAAATCACCTCCACCA
The DNA here is from genome assembly GCA_034509125.1 of Monilaria moniliformis. NCBI lineage: Eukaryota > Viridiplantae > Streptophyta > Magnoliopsida > Caryophyllales > Aizoaceae > Monilaria > Monilaria moniliformis. Next base: position 25,758 of record JAYDZE010049084.1, on the reverse strand, counting down.
CCATCCCCATCTCCCCCACCTCCCTACCTCTACAAGTCTCCCCCACCCCCTTCGCAGTCACCTCCACCGCCGGCATACATCTATGCCTCCCCTCCTCCCCCAACACATTATTAAGCTCCACGTCATTAGTAACGTCCCTCGAGCACCCTTGTAAGTAACTATCTCAATAATATTTTTTCATCACTAATATATAATTACTCCACTATCTCACTTACATGTACCATTTTGCAGCATCCAATCTACGACACAAAATAAAAGAAGACTTCTCGAGGAGGGTTACGAGCTATGATTCTATTTTTCTCAATAAGGCCCGACATGCAGGGGAAAGCTTCTTACTTTGCATGTTGAACCCATTTGCATTTGCTTATTTTCTTATATTATTAAACACGATTCTCATTATATCTCCAACTCGAAGATGGGACATTTGCTTCGCCGACAAGATTCACTCAGTGAAGTTAAATATTCATCGACGAGTCCAAATATCATTACTTCACATTTTTTCTCTGTATAATAGTTATTTTTAACTATCAATCAAATTCATATTGTTTCTTTGCTTATTGCCGTTATCTATCAGCTCCAATTAGTGATGAAATGGTGTCGCGTTTGTGCTCGAAGAATTTCATTAGTCATTAATTACAAACCAGCAACTACAGTTACATTAAAGCTGTATTATATACAAACCAGCAACTATAGTTACATTAAAACCGTAGTCTATATACATGATCATAAAAACTTGAACACCCATTTCATTCCCAACAAAATTTATCATTTTCTTTTTTTAGAACAAAATGCTCAAGCCTACAGAGGAGGCGAGCTGCTAATCCAAGACATCAAGACACAGACAAGCAAAACACCCCTACCAAGCTACTGTCACACAATAACCAACACGAGACACAGGTTGACTACAGAAGTAAACAAAACCAGAAGAGCAAACAGTAACAACCGGCACTCAGCAAAGGCCCAAGACAGAATACATAGGCCGAAATCCACTCATGGTAGACAGCAAAAGCCACCACACAGACCCAGCGCAACAACGCCTCTCCCAAGCCACCAAAAGCCCCTCAACATCCAAAAAGTGAGAGAAGAACAGAGAGCACAAGAAAGTCGGGCACCCACATCGCCAAAGACAAAGTCGCAGACAGCAGAAGACCCGACCAGAGAATTAAAGCAGTTACCTAAACCATAAGCAGAGCAGCAAACCACCCCCAAGATGACCCCTCACCTAGCATTCGAAGCATATATCGCTCCCCGTCAGTTCCTGACGTCATTGAAATTGCCAATCACTTGTCCTGGCGAGAAGGGAAAATCGTGGCACCATCCACGTGTCCAAGTGCCAAGACACCAAAAAGCCTTTTCTCGAACTCTCAGTTGGGGTTGAACCCCCGAACTGATGAAATCGGGCATAGAGTTTCAGAGCTTATTTCGAACATCCCATATAGATCACGCAATGATGTAGAACATTGACATCCAAATATTCTTATCAAATCTTGTGAACGGAGTCTCAAGCCTGGAAAGAAAGCATGCCTTAGGTTGATTTGGAATACACAAGGAAATATTCCATCGAACTTATCGTATCGAAAAAAATACCATAAATATCAAAATTTCGGTATACCATAAATTTCCGTAAAGTATGATACTGTACCGAAAGGTTACGGTACGGTAACAGTATGAATTTCACTATAGCGCGGTATACCGAAAATTCGATATATTAAATATATTTATAATATTATACAATTTCGGTATGAAACAGTATTTCGGTATGACTTTATGTCGTACCGAAATTCGATATTGTCGTAATTCACGGTATGCCGGATTTTGGTACGGCATACCGAAAACACGGTATGGTAACGGTACTAAAAATTCTCGATACTGAAATTTCGATATACCAAAACTCGGTATATCAAAAAATTCGGTAAGATAACGATACGGTATTTATTTATACCTACATTTTCGGTATGGTACCGACTCATCCCTAGAAAAAAGTATGGTTTCGAAATGAGGAGAGATGTGTAAGCCAATCAATCGGCGTAACGCACAACGTGCGCACTCACATTCAAGCATAAATAAATTAAATGCTAGTAATAATTTTGAGAAAGCAGGTTACAATTAGTGAAAAGAATGCTCAAAACTTTCCCCATTCATGTGCCCACGTGAATAAAAGTGAATCAAAAAATAAATATCTGCGCAGATCAGATTTACTTGAAAGACTGAGAGTGTCCTGTTTGGCTTGCCACTAGTGACTAGTGTTTCTCTAGTTGGACCTCTAAAAAATTACTACAAGAATCGATCCATTATATTCTTTAGTTGGGCCTCGAATCGTGACTCATTCAGTTTAAGGGGTAATCGGACCGCTAGCTCCGCTCGTGTCTCGACCCAACGTATCTATGTGTCCATCATAACTCGAAAATTGACTAATCACTCTTAGAATGCAAATAAATCGCATAAGCACGTTGTCACGAAATTTAAGAATTAACTCGATCATAGAAGGAATTGGGGGAAATTTCAAACACTTAGCATATAAATGCGCATTGAATCATGCTCGTGCAATGCATGAAATCTAATTTTAAAATTTAATTCAAATTCTAATTTTATTAACGAGCAGTGATAATAAACTCCGATATTTTATTCTCAAGTTTCTCGATAAAAATAACTCATAAGGTATTGAGGGTCTTATTTTGCAAAAAAAAAAAACTTAATTTACCCAAAATTCTGAGGTTAAATTTACTAACTCTTAACTAGAATTTCAGGGTGTTACAAATAAAACATAATGCATTAAACTAAATTTTGATTACTATTATTCATGTACACCGGCAGTAATTTGGAAGCATAGATGGGTTGAATATCTAAATAGTTAATTATTATAAGATTGATTAAATATTTTAATGTATATCTAATAGATGAATACTCTGTATAATATAATATAATATAATATTGTCGTTAAAGATCTAAGGATATAATTAGTAGTTTAAATTTTGTAACACAAGACACTATTATAATAGGTATAGATTGGTTAGTTTTCAAATAACACATTGCGTTTAAGTGAATTTCTAATTTAAATTCACCTTACATAGTTCGAGTAAATTTGCATACGTGCACTTTTTTCGATAAATCAAAAAAGCCCAAACCGCTTATGAAGTCACGCGGTAGGGCGACATTTCTCTACACCATCTTTCCATGAGCAAACTATTTGCTCTGCTTTCCAAAAATACGAGTAATCTGTTATGAATCTGCACTCTAATCTCTAATATCAAAGAGTACCTCGCTCATCTGTCCCATTGTGAGAGGGACACTCGCAAAACAACCTTTAATCCATGATGTAAGTTGCCGAAAAATCCTTCTCTTCTCAAGTTCCCAATTTGGTACAAATCCATGAAACGTGCCTTTATTTCGGATGTTCAAAATCGACCACGTGATGATATAGAACAAAGCGATCCAAACCTTTTTATCAAGTCTTCGCATAGAAATGCTCAACCAAGATTGGAAGCATGCCAACGTTTCCTTGGGTATGCACAAAGATATGTTCCATCTGTCACAACAGTAATACCACATGCCACTTGAGATTCTACAGCTAAAAAATATATACTCCAGCGTCTCCGGTTCTTCCTTGCAAAAATTATAAGATTCATTCTCGATTCGTGGTATGCCACACCTGGTTAGTCTATCTTTCGTGTTGAGTTTTCCATGTAACACGAACCAGAGATGGAGTTAGGCTCTTGGCGGGCCGGAATTCTTCCAAGCGAGGTGTTCTTGTGCAGCATCGATCACCATCTCTCTATAGACCTACAAAACAAAATTAGAAATATCGAAAATATTCGATTTGTGGAATGAACACATTCTCTCGTCTCTCATATTAGCATACCTGCTATAGAGCTACTCTTGCAGCAATTTTCCATAACTAGATGCCTCGCTTTAGCCAAATTAATTACTTCCTCAACAATGAAATATATAACTTATCCTCAAATAAAGAAATTAAAAAAAATACTAAATGTATTTTAATTCTTGTTACCATATAATATTGCTTTCTTGAAACAACTATTTAAGATATTGCGGCACTAGCGGTGATGTATAACTATTTATATTAAATAATGGTTTAATGAGACTTACTACAAAAATATTTATTTTTTCTTGTAGTATTAGTTTTGAAACTAAAAGCCCTAACTTTCTCTCTGCCGGCAAGGATTCTTACAACTATTTTTCTTTCTACCCTTCTATAGAAAACCCCATTATTATTTTTATTTACCTATATATCAATGACATTTGAAAAAAAAAATGTGTTACTTTTGAATTTCTAAATTTTTACTTGCATAAAGCATGTTCCAAGATAGACATGCAATGAGTTACATAATTGGGTTCATCTAAGAATCAAACATCTAAGATTGGGCTTCTTTTCCAACTTAGAGGTGAGATTAGGACCCACAAAATTGGAATGAAGTATAATTTTTTCTTGTAGTTAATTAATGTTTGTTTCAATAAGTACATGTACTTCTAATTTGTGCATTAATGATAATTTTAACGAATTAGACAAATGAATTAAAATATTTAAGATTAAATATAGAAATTGAAAAAGAAATACAAGCACCAATCAAATTTAATTTATTTATTTTTTGGAAAATTATATAAAAATATACTCACTCCGTCCACGAAAAATAGTCATGTTTTTCCATTTTGGTTCGTCCACCAAAAATAGTCTCATTCTATTTATGGAAAATTTATCACAGCACAATACCCCTAAATATCAATCTATTTACAATGTATACCATTAGGATCCACCACTTTTTATCTCTCCAACCACTTTTTCTCCCTCCCTCTCCTACTTTATCAACCATTTTTTTTCTCTCCGGTCACTTTTTTCTCCCTATCTCTCTTACTTTACCAATTGTACATTAAAATCGTGTCATTCACCAATATGATTATTTTTGGTGGATGGATAGAGTATATAGTATTAATCAAAGCATTACACCACCACATAAAGTGACACCAATACACCACAAGTAGGCAGAAACACTACACTACCACACAATATGGAAAATATATTACACCGCATGCAGATGAAATTGAAACCCAAGGCCTCTTGTTGATCGTCTTGTGGCGACTCATCTATGTCCACGTAAATTATGCCTCATTGACAATCAAATTTACTTTTAATAGCTAGATGCATCTGAATGGTTACGTTTACAAAAAACAACTTGTATAAGTGCCACTATTGGATTAGGTGAAAGATTGATTGATTTGATGATTAATTCTATCAACAACACACTGCCTCCACCATTATAATCTTATAATTATATATATTTTGTTGCCTCAGTAGTCAATGACTTCATAAAGAGCACAAGTTCATTTTCAAAGGCAGGAAAAATAAGAGAGAGGGACATGTTTATTCAGGGTAATAATTGATATAAGCCATCAACTGCTAGAAATGTGATGCGAAATCGACAGCCAAGAAACACATACTCTACAAATGTTGCAGTCAATTAGGATAACACGAAGAAAATTGAAAGTGACAAATAGTGGAATTTTTACATTTTATTTGATATGATACACCATCGAAATTAATTGTTATATAATCTGATTTGGTTATGAAATCCTGTACTTGGTTGCTTTTTTGGGTTTTTATTTTATAGGCAAAAGTAAAACAATTGAAATTTAAAAAACTAATCAAGAATTTCGTTTTTAGGTACACCAAAGAGATTAACCTTGCACGTATAGAGAAGGGGCCAGTGGCGGATCCAGAATTTGAAAATGGAAGGGGTATAATTCAAGAGATACGGTTGAAAAGTCTCGTTCAGTTTCAAAACATATATTCGTACGACGTTTTCTTCAGTCTCCGAATCGCAACAATGGCGGATCTCAGTACATACGATTTCTTCAAGCTTTATTTTTTCCAGAGAAGCAAAAAACTTTCAAGCTCTGAGCCGCAACAAAGGCATATCCGATTATCGGAGAAGGGGCGACCATGTCAGTTTACCGGTGATGTTAAGGGGAAGTTAGTTGTTGGGGGGTCGGTCACCCCCTCCCACCCCCTGGATCCGCCACTGAAGGAGGTATTTTTTTATTTAATTTTTTTTAAATCTTGGAGTCATTTTCCTATTTCGGGAAACCGAATTGCAATTAATATGACGTCATGAACTTTTGAATTTACACCTTATTCAATCCAAGCAACATCCCGAAATATTCGTTACATTCATTGGTATTCAATTTATTAGTGACATGTGGTCGGATCAAATAACTAACATGGGTCTTCTTGTTTGACAAACATGTTAACCAAACACAAAAATAATTATAAATAAGTTATCATAACATAGGTTAACTTATATACAAAACGTCCCCTTAATATACTATAGTCATTGTCGATTTATTTGGATAAAACTGACGCCAAGCACTAAAAGTTTACATTTAGCCAATATATAAATTAAGTTATGTACGTAATATATATTATATAAAAAATAAGGTTTTATTTTGTTTATATAAATTAAGTTATTTTTTTTAAAGATAATTAATAATGATTCTCCATTTATCTTATAATGACTCAATCTCTCGATCTATTACTCGGTGACAAGGTGTATTCTCACAAAAACAAAATAGTGGAGCCGTTGTAAGTAAAATAAACGTTGGGTCCCTTTCAAATAATTGTTGAGCTGCAGACTGTTGGCGCATCAATTTTGCACACAGATTATGAGTTTATGTATTAGTTATAATTTATCTTCTTTCTATATATAAAATAAATGCCAATTCCATAAGTATTTAGATCAAAGTAAGACTACAAGAAAAGATAAAACAATGTGGTCTGAATTTGGAAATTGGATTTATCACAATATTTGTTTAATTATATTCTATATTTGGTTATAGTTATACATTTGTGCATATAAATGCATGGAATTAGTGGGCAGATCATGAATTATAGTAATTATAATTAATTTGATAAATTTATTTAACTGGGCAGTGGGCCGGTGCCTCTTGGATGAACCAAAGACTGTTGACTTTACTTCACATATGGTATGGTGTATCCTACATTATCTACAGATCTCTCTGTCTATCTCTCTCCTTTTTTTTTTTAAAGGTCATTTCTCCTAAATCAGCCCCTCACTCACAGCTACGCACACTGATTAGAAGTTGTTTCAGGCATTCAGTTGCAATTACCAAAGTTGATGTTTAATTTTCGTGCCGCTCAACGAAAATATTAAAGGTGTGTTTGGTAAAATAGATTTAGAATTAATTTGGAATCTCAATTATATGAAATTGAATTTCAAATTATGATATTCTAATTTAATTTCAAATTCTTTGTTTGGTAAGTCCAAAATTAACCAATATTTGGAATTGACTTGTAATTGAATAATTTATATATATACATTATGTAATTTTATATTACTTTTCTATATGTTTTTGAATTGTTTGTGCAAGTGTATGTGTTGTGTGTGTGTGTGTGTTGTGTGTGTGTGTCGTGTGTATTGTTGTGTCTGTGCAGTGTGTGTATCGTGTGTGCTATATTGTCGTGTGTACTATGTGTTTGTTGTGTGTGTAATTTTGTGTGTCATGTGTGTTGTGTGTATTGTGTTTGTGCAGTGTGTGTATCGTGTGTGCTATGTGTTTGTTGTGTGTGTAATTTTGTGTGTCGTGTGTGTTTATGTGTGTTTGTTATGTGTCGTGTGTGCGAGTAGTGTGTCCAATATGTGTATAGTGCGTGCAGTGTGTGCATTGTGTGAAGTATGTATTATGTGCAGTGTGTGTATTGTGTGAAGTATGTATTGTGTGCAGTGTGTGTATTGTGTGTGTTAGAGATTTATTCAATTTTATATTTATTTGGATTTATAAATCTTTACTTATTGAATTCAAACTGTGGAATTTTGTGGATTTGGAATTGGAATTCAATTCCAAATCCAAATATTTTTATAGTACCAAATAATGGATTTGAAATTGAAAACTTTAATTTCAAATCCAAATCTCCAATTCCATGATACCAAACGGACCCTAATGAAACACAGACAACTGTTGTGTCTCCCATTCGTATCTTTGTATGAAACACACAAAACAAAATATAATAGAAGTTCAAGACAACTCTTGTCCACTAAATTTATAAATCTTTATTTTCTTTTTTCCTTCTTCTCTTTATCATAATTAGTGTTACAAATTCTCAGTTCCAAAAATTTGGTTCTTGTTGCTAATCTTGTTTGAGATTATATATTTCTATTTCATCTTAGGTTGAATTTAGATTTAGAGTTCATTGAGTATTTGTAGTAAGAAGCAATATTGACTTTTGTAAGCGAGTTTATAATTTACTTTTAATGTTAAATTGTTTTAATTGTTGGTTATTATGCATTGTTTAATTATTTAAAGTGAATTAAATTATTAAATTTTTCCAGATATATGTTTATTTCCTTGATCATTGCATTATACATTAAAGATCATATGCTTTTATCAAAATAATTCTTTGTTTCTAATTTTATTTGTAAATATTTTCAAGAACTTTTTAGATACAATGAGTTAGGGCCCTTAGAGAAATATTTTGGCTCCGTTGCTGATTATAATAAACAAATAAATTAATAAAAATATATGTACGTTTTAGTTTTAGTTAATTTCGTTACAAAATTAATAAATTACAGAAAATAATTAAGTCGCAAAACAAATAAAGATGGTGAGTCTTTTTCATCTCAACCCAAACTTAAAAGTGGAAATGTGGGTACAGCAATAAGCGTGATGGTGAAACACGAAATTAGAACATTTTTGACAAGCAAAATATATACTTTTCTGTAAATGGAAAAATGTTACTATAATATTTCTTTAATTGTGTGTCTCTGTTTCACCATTTTTCTTTATTTGTTATCTGAGTGTTGACCAACACATCCAAATAAACGAGAAATGGTTGGTTACTCGCCTCCACATGCCCCAATAATTCAGAAATCACATGCTCTTCACCACAAAAAAATATTTAAAAAAAAAAGATTTAGCAAATCATTAAAAATAAAATTTATTATGGAAAAACGGTAAATTGCCCATGAATTATCTTAATTTTTTATATTTTTTTCATTTTTATATCTCAAATTGTTCAGAATGACAATTTACAAGATGTGAAGCTGAATAAAATAAGAAAAGACATGTATATATATGTATAGAGGAAAAATAGCATACGCATTCCATCCCAGTTGTATCCTACTGTGACATTTCAAAGCATACGTGTAATATTATATTCAAAAATATATGTGAATTAGATCAAGAAAATATAATTTTCTCGGAGCTTGAAAATGTTTGCTTTTCTAGAAAAATTTAAGCTTGAAGAAATCGTATATGTTAGGACCCGCCATTGTTGTGACTCAAAGACTGAATATAATATCATGCAAATGTACGTTTTGAAGCCACTGAGTCAGTATAATTGAGAAGAACTTATATGCCAGCTAGCTAGAGCAAATTTTTCTACTTTGTTTTCTTTAAAAGAATGAATATTTGAAGATCAAAATGAATGTGCTCTGAATTTATAACCTCAGATCTAAAAAAACCAAGATGGAAATAATAAAAAAATTATATATATATCCCTATTTAATATATATAAAATCTATGGTATTATTTAGAAATTAAATAATTGGTAATGAGTCCAGTTGTTACAACCTCATTACACTAATTTTCTGCAAACAATACAAGAAACAATTTGTAACTTAAATAAGTTCCAAATTGACAGCTCTCTTCTAACGAATTTTTTTCTATCCAATTATTGCTGCCTATATATACTCTCACTTGGGCTCTCCCATTTCAATCATCCCTTTCTCTGAATAAGCCTACCTCCAATAAAAATCTGCATCCATCTAATAGAGGTGGAGCACTAGGCGGAGCTGGTGGCACTTTCCGGCGACACCATGGTATCCCACGGCCGCGGCCTTGCCGCAAATGGCCGCTTGCTGCCACACTTCCTTGTGGCGGCATTAGCCATTTTAGCTACTTCAAGTATAGTTTCAGCTGATCCTTACATATATTCTTCTCCACCTCCACCATATGAATACAAATCACCACCACCTCCTTCTCCGTCTCCGCCACCGCCATATGTGTACAAGTCTCCACCACCGCCGTCGCCTTCCCCGCCTCCACCATATGTGTATAAGTCTCCACCACCACCTTCTCCTTCACCTCCACCTCCTTACATGTACAAATCTCCTCCACCACCATCGCCTTCCCCACCACCACCGTACATGTACAAGTCACCTCCACCACCTTCTCCTTCCCCACCACCACCGTATGTGTATAAATCTCCGCCGCCACCATCACCATCTCCACCACCACCGTACGTGTACAAATCACCACCACCACCTTCTCCTTCCCCTCCACCACCATATGTGTACAAGTCACCACCACCACCTTCTCCTTCCCCTCCACCACCATATGTCTACAAGTCACCACCACCACCTTCTCCTTCTCCTCCACCACCATATGTCTACAAGTCACCACCACCACCTTCTCCTTCTCCTCTACCGCCTTATGTGTATAAGTCACCTCCACCACCATCACCTTCCCCTCCACCACCATATGTGTACAAGTCTCCGCCTCCACCATCACCGTCTCCGCCTCCACCTTATGTTTACAAGTCACCGCCACCACCTTCTCCATCTCCACCACCACCATACTACTACAAGTCTCCTCCACCGCCTTCTCCCTCACCACCACCACCATACTACTACAAGTCACCTCCACCACCCTCTCCCTCACCACCACCACCTTATGTGTATAAATCACCTCCACCACCTTCACCATCTCCACCACCACCATATTACTATAAATCTCCTCCACCACCATCTCCCTCACCACCACCACCATACTACTACAAATCTCCTCCCCCACCCTCACCATCACCACCACCATACTACTACAAATCCCCCCCTCCTCCTTCTCCATCACCACCACCTCCCTACTACTACAAATCGCCGCCACCACCGATGAAGTCACCCCCTGCACCATACTACTACAGCTCTCCTCCGCCGCCAGCGCCAGTTCCTCACCACCCGCCGCACCACCACTCATTGGTAGTCAAGGTGACCGGAAAAGTATATTGCTACAGGTGCTACGATTCGAAACACCCGGAGAAGTCTCATGCCAAGAAACATCTCAAAGGTAATATTCAAAATTGCCTTCTTTTATTATTTCAAACTTCGTAAAAAATATCAAGCTTAACATTTATTTATTTACTTGATCATATTTATTCGTAAAGTTGGATTGGATCAAGATTAGTTTTAGGTCTTAAAAAATTAATAGATAGCTAAAGAATATTTGTGGCCTTTAATCATGACTTAATTAAATATTTTTTTAAGAAATTGTCAGTCAACAATATGTCGTCTAATCATAATAGAAAAAAAAAAATTAATATTAAAAAAAGTTTTGGTTCATAGCAACTCCAATATCCATCAAAAGCCCTATAGATGATCATATTTTATTTTTCATCATGGCTGGCAAGCACTTTGTTGATTTACTTTCCACGCATATGGTTGGTTCAGGTGCTGTGGTGGAAGTAACATGCAAAGCAGGCGAGAAAGAAGTTGTTGCATATGGCAAAACTAAGATCAATGGGAAATACAGTATTTCAGTGGAAGGATTTGAATATGCTAAATATGGAGCAAAGGCTTGCAAGGCTAAGCTTCATGCACCACCTAAGGATTCTAAGTGTAGCATTCCTACCGATCTTCATTGGGGACTCAAGGGAGCCAAGCTTAGAGTGAAGTCCAAGAATCACTACGAAGTTGTCTTGTATGCTAAGCCATTTGCTTATGGTTCCAAGACTTCTTATGAGAAATGTAGCAAACCTAAGCCTAGCCCGAGACCAGCACCGTACTACTACAAGTCTCCACCACCACCATCGCCAACTTACGTGTATAAATCTCCACCGCCTCCTCCTTACGTGTACAAGTCACCACCTCCTCCGACGCCAACTTACACTTACAAGTCCCCTCCACCACCTCCTTACGTGCATAAGTCTCCACCATCCCCATCACCGGCTTACGTATACAAATCCCCTCCACCCCCATCACCGGTTTATGTATACAAGTCTCCACCACCTCCTCCTTACATATACAAGTCTCCACCCCCTCCAACACCAGTTTATCTCTACAAGTCCCCTCCACCTCCTCCATATATTTATAAATCACCACCACCACCTCCTTACATATACAAGTCTCCACCCCCTCCAACACCAGTTTATCTCTACAAGTCCCCGCCACCTCCTCCATACATTTATAAATCACCACCACCACCTCCTTACATATACAAGTCTCCACCCCCTCCAATACCAGTTTATCTCTACAAGTCCCCTCCACCTCCTCCATACATTTATAAATCACCACCACCACCTTCTCCATCACCGCCGTCACCATACTACTACAAATCTCCACCACCTCCATCGCCATCTCCTCCACAACATCCATACCACTACAAATCACCACCTCCTCCATCTCCATCACCACCACCACCATACTACTACAAATCACCCCCACCACCGTCACCATCACCACCACATCCCTACTATTACAAGTCCCCACCTCCTCCATCTCCATCACCGCCGCCACCTTATTACTACAAGTCTCCTCCACCACCATCGCCGTCTCCTCCACCTCCCTATTACTATAAGTCACCACCCCCTCCATCACCTTCACCACCACCACCCTACTACTACAAGTCCCCACCCCCTCCATCACCTTCCCCACCACCACCATACTACTACAAATCTCCCCCACCACCATCGCCGTCTCCTCCACATCCCTACTACTACAAGTCACCACCTCCTCCATCACCTTCCCCACCACCACCATACTACTACAAATCTCCTCCACCACCATCCCCATCTCCACCACCTCCCTATTACTACAAGTCACCACCTCCTCCATCACCTTCCCCACCACCACCATACTACTACAAATCTCCCCCACCACCATCGCCGTCTCATCCACATCCCTACTACTACAAATCTCCACCTCCTCCATCTCCGTCACCACCACCACCCTACTACTACAAGTCACCACCACCACCATCGTCGTCTCCTCCTCCTCCTCCATACTACTACAAATCCCCACCGCCGCCATCCCCATCACCTCCCCCACCATACTACTACAAGTCTCCACCTCCACCATCGCCATCTCCTCCACCTCCATACTTCTACAAATCACCACCACCACCATCGCCATCTCCTCCACCTCCATACGTCTACAAATCACCACCTCCTCCGTCGCCATCTCCTCCACCTCCATACGTCTACAAATCACCACCTCCTCCGTCGCCATCTCCTCCACATCCATACGTCTACAAATCACCACCTCCTCCGTCGCCATCTCCTCCGCCTCCATACGTCTACAAATCACCACCTCCTCCGTCGCCATCTCCTCCGCCTCCATACGTCTACAAATCACCCCCACCACCATCGCCATCTCCTCCACCCCCCTACTACTACAAGTCTCCTCCACCACCATCTCCATCACCCCCACCACCATATGTTTACAAATCCCCACCTCCCCCTTCACCATCACCGCCTCCTCCATACCACTACTCATCACCTCCCCCACCTGTAAAATCACCTCCTCCACCCGTATACATTTACGCCTCCCCACCCCCTCCCACTCATTATTAAGCTCTGAGAACTCTGCAACATCCTCGAGGCATCCTTGTAAGTTTACATCCTCAAAGTTTGTATTCTATCTTTTCGTATTATCACCATTACTATACAATCACCTAACCCAATATTATTATTCTTTTGCAGCATTCAATCTAAAATATCAGAAAATAGAAGAACCGAGGATTATTTCACAGTTTCAAGTTTCAAGAACAAGTGGATTATTCAATAAGGTCCAGCAAGCATTAGAAAGCTTCACCAAATGCGTGTTGGACCAGTTTGCATCTGTGTCTTTAGCTGTTCTGTTGCACATTGTTCTCATTGGTTCAATCTCCAATCAAGTGAAAGTTGCTCAAAGATGAAATATGCTATTTCACAAGGAAGATTTAGATAAAAGCTGCTTTTAGGTTTGAGGCTGTTTGCCATCTTTGATTGAATTTATATTCATTTCACACTGCCATTCCTTGTGATCTTTGTTCCTTGTGAGTTTAAATGTTAGCAATAAAAGAACTACTTTTCTTCTCTACCAACTCATCTATTTACATTTTATGATCAAACGTATATTAATTATTAATACAGTATTATTTAACTTATTTTGCGCATATATAGTTCGTGCACTTACGTTATAATAACAATATTATGCCGTTGTATAATTTAATACACTTAGAAATTAGAATATAAAATTTACCTAGATTTGAATTTTGAAGGTGGCGAATTTTATTATTTTTCTAGTGCAGTAAGTTACCCAATGAATTCAATAATTTTATACATTCGGTGCTGATGACTAACGTACGAACGATAAGAAGGAGACAAATAATCATCAACATTATATATAACTTGCTCATCATTCTCAATTCTCAAGAATATTTGTCATTTTCACTAGATCTTTTCTCATATATATATAAGAACCATTTTCAGCCATTGCATTTCCATGTTGGATAAGTGCAGCACCAGAATTCGAATTCCATGAAAAGATAAAATTTTATTTAATTTTATATTTTCTAAATATAGTTAATTTTATTGTGAATACATTGACTTTATCCGTTCAAAGTAGTCTTCCGCTGAGAATTATATTTAACGTGATTATTGAGAATGACACATAAATACGAATTACGTATGCATAAACATAGTAAATTTCATGCATAAAAAATTCGCAATAAAACATCTGGGTTCGATTCTCATTAGTGGCATTATTCGCAAATTTCTTATGCATAGACCTTGTTGTGCTTATGCATGCATAATTCGCATTTATGCGTAATTCTCAATTCTCACGTTATATATATATATATATATTCGTCATTTTTAAAATTAATTCATAGTCCTCCATCGAATCTCATTAAAAACAAAAATTCTATATTTTTAAATTCATCATTTTTTCACTATAAATTCATAATTCTTCACATCAAATTCATGTCACATGTCACATGTCACAATTCTTATTTTAGAATGTATCTATAGCCTAACCTACGCATATATATATAATATAACCATTTCACTGTTGCCAGATAACAAAGTTGAGTCTGTGGCAGGTCTTCTCATGTTACTTCATGTGAAAGTAGTATCAATTAATTAAGCACGAAACATTTATTTAAATAATAAATCCGCACTGGCCACTCTAACCAAACACACCCTAAAACTTCCAAGTATAAAATATGCTTCAATTTGTTTTTTTATTTTATTAAAGGAAATTTCAATTACTATACATCACAATCACATATACTAAATGAAATCATAATTAATTGTGTACTATATTATAGCATAAAACAAAAATATGAGGTATGTATAACAGATAAACTGATCAGTTGATTAATTTGGTTGCTTTTTTTTCTTCTATTCCCCATTTATTCTCGTGGTGACTCGAACTCCCGATCTACTGATTGGAGGATAAGCGTCTTACCAACTAAGTTGCGCTTCATTATCTGGTTGCTTAAGTAGCTTATCATTGCCTTTCTCTTATATTTAATTTAATGTAAAGTAGCTAATGGAAGAAATGCATATTCTAGAAATTAATGGACTAATTGTTGACAGATGTATTGAGAAATACATGTGGCATTGGGATAACATCATACCTTATATTAATTGATTAATTTCCTCATTATTTTTAATACTAATTTATTTTGAGTCAATTTGATCCTAATTTGAAAATAAGAAAGTTGTTATAGAGGGTTGTTAGCTAGTACCAAACCTCAACTACCCCCAACGATTAATATAATGATACTTAATTACATTTTTTTAATCACACTATGTGTTGCTTAATCAGCCAAGCAAAATGACAATTAGGAATAGCTTAGGATACTGTTATGTTATAATTATTAAAGATCCGAAAACAAACAAAAAACATAAGGAACGAGCAAGACTGTCAAGTTGAAGAATATCTCTTATTTTTAAAATATTAAATGTTATTTATGATTTTCACTATTTTTCTTTAGCATCTATGATACTTGCTCATAGGAATGAGCAAAATATCCGAAATCCGAATATCCGATCCAAACCAAATCGAAATTTGAAATTTGTTTCGGATTTTCAATTCGTTTCGGATTACATTTTTGGCAAATTTTGGATTTTCGGATCGGATCGGGTATATTAAAAACCTAATAAACCCGAAATCTGAAATATATTTTTAGTAATATTGAAACATGATATACTACCAACCTTATGGTATTAATTTAGAAAAATTATTTTATAATTTTCAGATTTTCGAATATTGAATTTTCAGATTTTTCAGATTTTCATGTTTTATTTTAATAACTATGAGCTATATGCATAATATAATGTGGCTATTTACATAACATATGATAATTGGATTGGAACTATACTACACTTTTGAAATTAACTTTCTTCTTCCCTCCTATGTTATTATATATAAATTTTAAAGGCTGGATTCTGGTGGACTCGAATCCGAAATTTCGGGCATTAATAATTCTATCACCAGGCCAACATACACATACACATACACATACGAGAGAGACGGCAAATTTCCATTCAGTTTACTTTTCTTTTTTCTTTTTTTCTCTATTATCCAAAATATAGGTGGAATATTAGATAAAATGTCATTTTCTTTCATTCAAAGAACCACATGTGCACCAAAATCTTCGATTATGTTTGTATTATAGAAGGGAAAAATATATAATTTTATATATTAATCTTTGAGTAGCAGCCTCTCAATAATTGAATGGGCCCCACGCATTGCTGGCTTCCATCAAAAAATTTTGTTCAAAAATGTTGTTCCTCATGCTTTACTATTGTTGGATTTATTTGGTTTCTTCTATAATTTAGATTATTCATACTATCTTCATATTTCTTATACTCTTGCGACGTGACATTTAGCTTCTTTCATTTTGTAGCGTATACAGTCAAGCAGCCCATGTTATTTTCGTTATTTTGGGATGTTGTGCGAATTTATCGATACTATTATTCGACAGATTCGATCATATTGTGTAATAAATATCCAATGATATATATATATATATATATATATATAAGTAGGGTTGTTTACGGACCAAGCCACTTGTAAATTATTCGGATCTCGGCTCGATAAAAGCTAATTCTAGTTGTTCGTTTATCAATGAGCCAAATTCAAACCTCAATCAAGCAAATAAGGTTGTCGAGCTGAGCTCGAACCTTCCAATATTTGGCTCGAATTCAAACAAGCTTGTTTGTGAATATTTCGCGAACATGCTGGTGTGTTTGTTTGTGAACATGCATGTTCGCAAACATTTTGTGAATATTGTAAAGGAAGCTCGCGAAGCTTCAAAATGTATCATTCACTGATAATTTACAAAAAGCAATAACTTCAAAGTATATTTACACGTTATTATGTTATAATGTAAAATTGTAAAATTGAAAAAAATACGTAATGAGACATGTATCAAATTGAAAAACTCAAAAAATATTGACATGATATACCATGCTCTTTATTTTATGTTTTTATGGAACTTTAAACTTGTATTCTTTGTTTTGTGAAATTTCAAACTTATGTTCTTGTTTTTGGATTGTAAGTTAAATGGAGTTTTTAAACGAGCACAACGTTAGGTCAAAATTAACATGTTTCGCTGAATGGAACTCGACCCAGGCTTGAGCTCACTATTCAATCACAAGTCGAGCTCTAGCTCAATTTGGAGCTCGACCCACTATAAATATCTCGAGTCGAGCCCAAACCTGCTGGTGTTCGGCTCTGTTCGCGAACATCCCTAGATATAAGTACGAAAAATCTTTACTAATTGCATCCGAGAGCATTTGACACTTATTGAGGAGATAACTTAACCCTTCTAACTAATACTCATTGAGTATTCCAATTGACTTAATAATAATATGCACCTAATGAGGCAACGAGTGCATAATAAAGTGAAATATTGACATCATTGTGTATGTGATTAGTCTAAAATTTACCAAACCCTTTTGAATAAATAGCATATAATCTGTCGTTTGTCACAAATTCACACGTATATCGAAAAGAAGTTTTTTGAAAGTTCGAGTCTATATTTGAAATTTGAATATTATCAATTTTAAACTATAATAGGTTATCTTTATTAAATTCAACAGATAATTGGTGGAGGATTTTTGATTAAATTAATACAACAATAATTATAAATTTAAAAATATATATATATACGGCCATATATAATTAATAATTTCAAATATAATTTATATTCGACCTAATATCAATTTGCTTTAAATTTATTACTTTTTTCATATATACAAAATATATATTAATTTCTCTACTCAACCTTTTGATGTTTCACTACTTAAAATCTATCTCTTCGATTGCAAAATCTTGTAGCATGCTTGTCAACTTGTCTCAACTATTATTATCATTATTTGAGTTTACTATCATTGTTGTTCATACCTAAAATATATATTAGGGCAACTTCATCCCTTACCCAAATTTGCTTCAATCCTCACCGATAGACCCCATCTACTTTTTTCTATTGGAGGTAAGAACTTATTTTTTGTAGTAATGAAGATAAAAAGTAATTATAATTATAAAAATATGGGGGGAATTATTATTATTAAAAGGGATAATTGTCATTTAAATTATAATTTGAGTAATGATAAATGTACATAAATTGTACATACATAATTGGACTTTTCAGGTATTTTATATTTAAAATTGATTTATAAATATTGATTAATTTATAATAAATTAATGTATTACATATTTATCATTCTATAATAATTTCGGAAAAAATTAACTTTTTAAAATTTAGATATTTATAGATCTAGGAAAAGATTAACTTTTATATTAGATATCTACATATTTATTTTCAAATCAATCAAATCAAATTTTCATTTATATCTTTAAAAATATAATAGTGGCAATTTAGTAAGGAAATAATATAATTAGTAATAAAATTAATTTAAATAAGTCGATCCAATTCAATTTAAAATTTAGGGGTATTATGTATGTACAATTTATGTACATTTATCTTTTCCCTTATAATTTTTCGTTGATTTATGGTCAATCCCATAACTTTTTAAACTGTAACATAAAATCATAACTTTTGACATTTTTTCAATTATCTCATATAACAAAATTTCAGTGAAGTTGGTAGTGACGTGTCAGCCAGAATTTTCGACGTGGACAAAACGTATGTTCTTCAAATGATGTCGTTGAGATAATTGTCATTTAAATTATAACTTTTTGTTAAATTTCGGCCGACACGTCACCACCAATTTCACTAAAATTTTGATCTGTGAAATAATTGAGAAAATGCCAAAAGTTATGATTTTATATTCTAGTTTCAAATGTTATGGGATTGAGCAAAAGTCAACGAAAAATTATAATTTAAACATGCGCAAAGAAATGTGTTTTATATTCATGTAACAATTCATTTTAAATTATTACCCAAGTCCCCGAACTATTACACGAATAATTGTCTCGAAAGTCGTGTACTTGCAAAGAATGGTGTACGCGGCACTCCTCGTGTACCTCAGTGGCGTTGAAGGGGAGACAGAGGAGCCAGGGGGAGGTAAAAATTGATTTTTGGCAATTTCTTTCTTTTTTTTATTTAACTTACATTTGAATTTCATTAAAGTAAAATTTATATATTAACACAAAATGTGATTTTGTATGTTTTATAGCTTTGGTTAGTTTTTAACTTTATCTTTACAATATGAAAATAGTTATTATCTATTATTACCTCTTCCTATTTCGTATTGTCAAATAATGTATTTTTTTTACCTGGAATAATATATTTAATTTTACCTTAAGTTTGGTTTATTACTGATAACATAAAAAATTAACGTATGATCTAACGTCGAATTAAAATTAATTTACAAGAATTTCTCAATTTTATAATAGCTAATTACTTTCATAATTTACGTGAAAAACGCAAATCTTGACCCCAAAAATAAAAAATATAGCGGCACTCAAGTTTTCTCCGGTCAGTTCCCGCTTCTTTTATATAAACAAACACTGACCAATCAATGATCAATAGATTATGATTCTCAATAATTATGTACAATTTACAATGGAAATGTAATCTAAGAATTTTCATTTAAATAACATGTAAATGTTTAAGACTATGAACAAGCAAACTGAGAATATTTTTCAACTGTGCATGATACATTGATTGAAGATGATATGTTTAATGAGAACAACTTTCCATCTAGATTTTGTTTGCACGAGCTAGTACAACATATTAAGACTATTTTTCTGAGTATTGATGTATTAGTTATGGACTACTGACTACCTCTGCACATCTGAGCATTTATATAACACGACACCCGTGGATTAAAGCTGACCTTCTAACTGAAGCTTCCTCGCCTTCTCAGCTTCCATTCTTCTTAATGCAGTGGAGCTCAATTTCTCCCCAGTCGATTCTTCAGGGACTAAATCGACAACCTCAATCTGCACAATTACAACTATATGAGTTTTGACTGCATATGACAAGAAAATTAGCTCGCACTGAGAGGATAGGATCGGAAACCTTTAGCTGTGAAAGACCTCTCTCAGCCCTCTTCTTGTTGACAGATAGTCCTCCTGGATATGTTTCTTTACTGTCTCACAAAAAAAATTGAGTTAGCTATTGCAAACATAGATTAAAAAAGATGAGAATTTTGTTAAGTACTAATTAATAACAAGCAAAACGAAAAAGGCAATTAGATCTCTAGTTTGTTATAAATTTCAGTTACCTACATATGTTGTCTGTAATTCTAAGAACTAGAGTATCTATCACATTAACCTGTTAAAATATCTTCAATTTTCATGAATTCTTGAAGATTTGAAGTTCTCAATTATGTGTTCCTCAACCATCAACTTTTTTGTTTGTGGAACATCTCCATGTTTTTAATTGCAAAGCAATTCCAAACTGTTCAACCTTAAGCATAGATATGAACAAGAATAGGAAGGTTTGAAATTAACTCATGGTCGTGGAACGATGACCCCAGCAACTAAAGAGAACAAAGGAAGATCAATGGTTAGAAAAAAAAATATAGGGTGGATTTGCATCCATATAGAATCAGAAAAGACACAGATTATTGCAGAGAAAATGTATGGACCTGACAATGATAGCCTCCAAATTTTCATCAACTATAGAAGGACCATAAGGATCCACAATTGGTTCTATTTGCACCACAAGCTCCGAATTTACAGACTGAAGAGTGTGTTTCCACATGAGGAAAAAAGAGTTATCTTCATGATAACACATTGAAAACATCATAAATTCATGAAATAAACAAAGATACTGCAAATCAGTTAATCAATAACCATAGTTTGCCCGCATAGCACATATCATTATTATCCCGTCATAAATCTCCACAAATCTCATCAAACTAGATGGTGAGTTTAAGAATTTTAGTTGGAGAAGCTAGCAACTAAATCAGAAAAGCACCAGCCATCAGTTGAGAAAATTATAAGACATATAAGAAAGATTAATGTTCACATTTATCAACTACCTTTATGTAATCTTCAACATTTTTCATTCTTGTTTCAACTGGTTCGATCAGATTCGAATACTGCAAAAAAAAAAAAAAGTTGGAATAGATCATAACTTCTTTCCAATTTTCTAGCATAATGAAGTACAGTTAGATGATATGATTAAAAATGCTAGCACATTCAAGTTGAATATGTGTATGAAAATAGATGGATCATATTGATTGCACTTTGAAAATTCTATCTACCTTGAACTATTATTTCTAAAACTTGCCTATCGAATTGATGGACGTTACTAAGTTGTAATTACAAAGTCGGATGCAAATTTTGCAGCGGGCTGATTTATCTTCTTCACCAAAAGTTATAGGATGACTTGAGAGTTTACATGTAGACTCATATCATAAGTGTGACATTTACTGTGTTGTGCCAAGTGAAGGCAGTTTGCTTCCTTCTCACACTATAAAATTGTGTAAGTATTTGAAATGGGTCACAAATAGTTGCAAGTTTAGTTAGCTGCCCTGTCTGTTGAAGCCAAAATAAGCCAACTCATATGATTGTAACTTCCTCAAAATTTGTGATTAAATATCATGTTTCAAGAACGTCAATCAATCTATATTGATTTGTGCATTTCTCCATTTCAAGACATGATGTTGTAGATCTGTTACATTCAGTAGCATGCTACATATAGATATAAATTCAATTATATCCTACCAAAACAATATGTGTTATTGATTCAATACAAATCCCACTTGTCTGTACCACTGGTTTATAGTGCTATTCCCTCCCCTCTCATTAACTGGAAAATGAAACTCTCAACAACTCCTCTAATCTTGTCTCTAGTAGTAATGGTGTCAATATAGAATCATCTGATTATTTGTTTGATTCCAAAACCTCATAGGTTCAGCAAAATATCAGAACTTTGTAAAGAAAATTCATTATTAATGCCTAACCATACCAGATACTTCTCTGATGCAACCACAAGGGTTGCCAAACATTGCACTATTCATTCTCAAAGAACCTAATCATAATTCGATATATGACACAGACATATTAGCATCCTTCAGCCAGGTAACCATTGCGCGTGAACACCGTGAAGAAATTAATAAGAAATTTGATATTTGTCCAGATTTAGATAAGACAAGTCATCACAACCCATCCAATTATCATCAAGTGTTCTTAAATACCAAATGATTTATCTTTTTTTTTCTTCCAAAAATTGAACAACGACTAACCTGCTTATTAACGAGCATATGGCCATCACAAACACCAATCACAATTCGATATCTAGCTACCGTTGCCGCAGCCTGCCAAATCACAATAACTAATACAATTCGATCAGTGCATTTAATTATGTCACAATTAATAGCTGCATACTCACAGACCTTGAGAAACTGACAGTGTCCATCATGCAAACGATCAAAGGTGCCGCCTAGAACCACTGCACCGTAAGAACTGGGAGGAGACATGCTTAAATTACTATCCGAAGTTGCCATTTCTTTCAAACTGTTGGACAGAAGAGATGGGATTTTGGTTGATTGGGCAGGTGGATCAAAATTAGATGACGTAAAGAGAAAATATAATTATATACTCGACACTCTGAAACCTGACTAGTATAAATCAATTATACAGTGCCTATGCGTGGAAGAGATACTTTTCAAGGCAATTTCTGTGAATATAGCCCAGAAGAAATGTAAATCATTGAACCAGCTTCTTCAAGTCTTCCAACTACTTTGCTTCTGTGCATTTTCTGAAAGGTCGACAGCTCTTCATAGCTACTTATAGTCTTACCAACAAGTGGAGGAGTAGAAGTTGTTTTGTGCTCACATTAGAAAAAAGTAATTCTCTAACAGCTACTACAAAAGTTGAATGGCTTGCTGAAACAACCCGAATTTGCATAGGAAGTTAATCATAATGTTGTGCAACCATGTTTATCAAGAAGCTTGCTCTTACCATATTCATTAACAAATCAAATGCATCTTTGAATCTCCCTATATGGCAGCATGAAATCAACAACATATTGAAACTTATGTCATCAAACATATTCAACCTTATAATCTCATCTATCAAAGAAGTGGAGAGGGTCCATAGATTCTCTTTTGCAAAAACCATCCAACATGGAATTGAAGATTTTAATCAATGGCAGTTCGCATTTTGCTCACTTTACAGTATCCATCAATCATAGTACCATATGTGATCGTGTCTGGAACTAAGCCTTGGACAAACATTCTGCAGAGGAGTTATTTTACACCAGATATATTCTTGCTTCTACAAAGATAGCTGATGATAAACTGGTAACAGAAAGCATCTATAACAAGGTTCTTATCTATTAACCAGTTGTGAACTTTTAGAGCTTCATTGACATTGCCACACCTGCATAATCCTTTTTATATAACAGACTGGATAAATTGATCAGGCTGTATGCGATTCTCCATCATGTTTGTCAGTAACTTTGGAACTCCATTAATATCTCCTTCCATGGATAGCCAGCGTATAAATGAATAATAAACAGCTGAGTTTGGAATCATATGAATTTCAACCATAACTATTCTATCACACAGCTTAAAATTCCACCTCCAAATACCCCTTTCTCGATAATCCAATTAGGCTTCACACCCATCTCAGTCATTCTATCTAAGATTCCTGCAGCAATTACAAGATTACTTTTCTTGCAATAACCATTGATGAGACAAAATGTAGGGGGCTAAATTAGTGGAAACTTAGCCACTTGACATCATTTCTATATTCTCGATAACCTTGTGAGTTATATCAAGGTCATCACCCTACAAGCTCCAGTTAATAAGCATATTGAATCCAGCATTATTAGGCACAAACCCAAATCTTATCATCCTATAAAGCACTGACAAAGCTTCGAATAGTTTACTTTTTTTACAAAGAGCATAAATTGGCAGATTAAAAGTTTTCACATTCTCGTAATACTTACAAGAAACCGTTTCTCTGTACATCTACCAACATCACCTATCTTCAATAGGTGGATCAGAAAATTATCACAAGCATGAACCAACACCTGAATGCCTCCCCTCCTCAATTTCTTAATAGCCTCGTATGCATCCTCAGTTTCCCCATTTTGTGTGCAAAGCCCTAATCAATGCATCAAAAACAGCTCTACTTGTAAAACTTGCGTTAGAGCTACAGATCAATGCTTCCAGCACCTCCAAAGGCATATAGCCTTTGGATATGATCAGTTCTTTCATTAAGCGCAACTCATCATTAAAGTTCTTACATTGTATCATCACATGAATCAGAATACAACAAGATTCTAGTGAGCACAAAACAGCTTCTACTCCCCCCACTCATTGGTATAACTCTAAATGTAGCCGCGGACAGCTGCAGAGCTCTCGAAAAAAACGCGGAAGCATGCGAAAGTTAAAGAATTTGGTCCAGGAATTTCCGTTTCTTCTGGCTAATATTCACACACATTGCCTTGAAATTAGGTGAATTCTTACGAAACTATAGGCCCTTGACAATAGGATTTCTCCTTTTAGATGCAAATAAAGATTTTCACAATCAACAGATTAAATATTTTCACAACTACAAAACAAAGTCGATGTAAATAATGATTTCTAGGTTTAACGGTTCATACATACGCTGAATGTGGAAGTGAATCGATCGTTGGTGGAGCGCACAGCGGCTTTGAGATTGAAGGATGAACCGCCGGTGCCGGCGGCGGAAGCAGCGGGGCGTCTGTAATTGAGAGTGTATCGGAGCTGATGCGTCGGCGACTCAGCGTGTGTGGTGTTTGGTTTATTATTATTAGTATTTCATGTAATTGTTTTTTAGTTGACTATGGTTAAAAAATGGTCTTTTTTATTTTTATTAAATGTAAGATTAAATTATTACTTATTATTGTAAGAAGAAAAATACAATCTTTTCTACATTCTATAAAACATATTATAATTATACCATTTTATCAATTTTTTTGTAAAATATGAAAATATAATTTATTTATTTCCTCGGTTCAATAATTAATTGATCGTTTTAATAATTGATTTGATACAAATTAATTGATGCGACAGAACATTCACTATTTAATGTATCCTACAAATATTATAGCTATTTTATTAAGGGTGTGTTTCGTAGGAGGTATAAGAAGGCCAAGATTAAATTAAACTTGATCCAACAATGTAATCTTTGTGTTTGGTAGAAATGACTAGAAAAAAGCAGGCCCGCACTAAACAATCTCGGCCCGTACTAAGCCCGTCTCTGCAATGTCTACAGTACTGTTTTTTAACTGTTCAATCTTGTGTATTAATCTCACCAATTTGGTGAGATTAAATTAGAAGCACTTCTACAGTAA
>JAYDZE010048973.1:0-26286 GCA_034509125.1 Monilaria moniliformis | reverse complement strand
ATGTTTTCAAGCTATAGATACTCGTAGAAGTCAGTTGTCGCGGTCAACAAACGTTAGTGCTACTTGAATTGTAATATGTTATTTATTTTATTATAAAAAACATATTTGAGTATTATATTTAAAAATTATATTTTTTTCCGCCACCCCCCCCTATTTTTTTTTTGTCTGGATCCGCCACTGCCCACCACCACACTGCCACCACCCTACCGTCACCTCTCTCTTCCACCATTTGTTGACTGTATGAGAAAGGTAGAAGTCGTAAATTTCTGACTAGTGGAATTCCTCATCTACTATGTGCTCCACAATCAATCTTATTGGCTATTTCACTTCATTTTTTCTATTTTCTAATTGGTTGATGTTTATCTGAAACTATTATCAAATTGAGTCCGAACCTTTTTTCCCCTCAAAACGCCCTTATGGGCGGGGGGTTAGGCAGATCCTCAATCTGTAGATGTCAAACAAATAAATCTCTTGTTTCGTACATGGCCAAGCCCGAAAGTGACTCGACCCAAAAGCGACGAAACAAAGAACTAATCATAGGGCTGGCCTACAAACCGAGCCAAACTCAAACTAAAATATTTAAGCAAGAGCGAATGCAAGGCCTACTATGAGTCATACCTTCACCTATACTAAGGAAGAACAAAACAAACATACATAGTGGATGGGCCAAAAAATGGCCAATCCCCTCAAAAACAAAAGATACATGAATCAAGGGAGGTGAAAAGCACTGTGGGGACTCAGGCATCCCTGTAACGAAACCTAGAGTTGGGGTAACCCAATTGATCCATCCTAACAAGCGCCTACACGTAACGAGGCCCCAAAACAACATCATGTGTCGTGAGGGCAGGGGTCTACGCCCCCTGCCTGACAAGTAATCAGCAACTCAGTGCCCCTCTCTAAAGATGTGGGAGAACCAGACTTCTATTTGTCAGAGCAAAGCACAGATATGTACCATGGAGTGGCGAACATCAGCCGAGCCGAGCTATCCTGACGTCATCATAGCAACCACAACTGCCGAATCCATCTCTATTCAGACACGGGTGAAAAATCGTTTGCCTAAGATCAAACCATGAAGAAGAGCTAAAAGCTCTGCCTCAAAGCTTGATTTGGCCGGGAGAGGGGTACAAAAGGCGCCCAAAAGACCACTATCCGGACCTTAGACGACGCCACCCCCACCCGCCAATGCAGGAGAACCCTCATCCTTGGAGGCTGTGAACGATCCATCCGTGTTGAGCTTCATCCAAGAACCATCAGGCTGGTGCCATGATACTGGAGAAGATCGTAGGACCTGCGGATGCGGAATGTCCAGAGGCATGAACTCCACCAGCGATGAGCTACCACGCCAACGCTGGGGACTAGCTTCCCCGCCACCACCAGGACACGCAACTGTCGAACCACCTGCGAAAGAATATGAGAAACACGGAAATGAAACGCCATCGTGCTTACGACTATTCACCTTCTTCAAAATGAACCAGAAAACCAGGCAATCGATGATAAAGCTAATGTGTATGGTAGGGGCCTGTGGAGAAGGCATGCCACCAGAAACCTTATCTAAGTGCAATGGCAGTGCTCGTGAGAATGGGTGTGTGCAGATCACGGAATAAACCGCAAAGTAATCCCACACAGCTCGCCGACTCACTAGACATTAACAAATGGTGTAAGGACTTAACAGACGGAGACTCACAACAAAGACATCTAGACGCTAAAGAGACACAACACAACTGCATCTTACAATCAACCAGGCACATGTCGAGGAAGAGGTGCCAGAGGAACATCGAGGTGGTAGGAGTGAGACAATCATTCCATATTTAAGCAAAAGGCGGGTGGCGGGGCAGCTTGTGCCTGATATGCTCCCAAGCAGAAGACATCGAGAATCTGCCGTGCTTGATAAGCGCCCATCTCATCACATCCCGTCTGCCCTCATCAATCGGCGTGGCTTTGATAGCATCAATAACATGCAGAAGCACACCATACTACTATGCAAAACATGCAATCCAACCACATCCCAATAACGATTATGCCAAAATTGATGCACTGGAATATGGCGAAGTACAATATTAGGATGACATTATGATCTAAGGATGGAATCCTCCAGGCACACGTCATCCCAAAAACTGACTCCACTGCCCTAGGGACCAACGCATACAAACAGACAAACGACGCTAAATACGGCAGATATGACGCCAGATAGGACTATCACGCACAGAGAAATCAATAGAATAAACAAGGAAGTGGTGTATATAGTACTTGCTCACAGTGAACTGCGCCCAGAGCAAGTACTGTGCCAGGAGCCTCTACTAGAGCTTGTAACTAATAGCTTTCACAAGCTCTCCTAAGCTGCAAATACCCAGGCCTCCCTCATCCCTCGGATGACAAATCTATCTCCAACTGACATAGTGTCTCCTCTCCTTCCCTTCAATCGAGCCCTAGAGATATCGACACATGATACTTTCAAGTTGGTGAAGAACGCCCGTGGTGGGCTCCATTACCTGCATAATAAGCAAATTGATTGTGGCATGTGTGCTCCTGATCAAGGTCAGCCTCCCCCTAAAAAACAGCTGTCTATGTGACCAGCTATGGATCCTTTCAACCGAGTGTATCCTCTCCTTCCCTCCAACCGTTCCCTATAGATATCGGCACATGATCCTTTCAAGCTGGTAAAGAACGCCCGTGGTGGGCTCCATGACTTGCAAAATATACAATGGGATAGTGGCATGTGTGCTCCTGATCAAGGTCAACCTCCTCCCTAAAAGACAGCTGCATATGCAACCAGCTATGAATCATATCCATCATTCTCTGTCTGATATTCAAAAGGAGATCTAGCCGCCAATGGCTACGAAAAATGCACACTGCAAGATACGTGAAAGGGATGGATCCCATGTGGTAGCCCTCCACCTCCTCAATCATCGGTGCAATGTCATTACCCTTTTAGGATATATAGAAGCTGCTCTTCCCACTGTTGACCAGCTGCCCAAAGATTGCAGAGTAGTGGGTCAAACACTCTACCAAGCGGCCAATTAACTCCCTCCTGGCCTAAGTGAATATGAGGATATCATCAGTATAAGAGAAGTGTGAGATAGGGAAGCCCTGCTTCGCACATCTGTACTCCATACTCTAGTCCCCAACAATCAACTTGTCCAGGCACCGTGAAAGATAATCTGCTGCAATCACAAATAAGGAAGGGGATAACAGATCTCTCTGCCGAATGCCTCTGGTAGATCGGAAGAAGTCGGTAGGGGCTCCATTAACGAGCACCGAAAACCAATAGGATGAGACAAAACATTTGGCGAGACCCCCCACATCGACGAGAAGCCCATCACCTGGAGGAACTGCAACAAGAAAGGCCACTGGACCTGTCATATGCATTTGCCATATCCAGCTTGAGGGCAAGATTAGGTGCCCGCACATTCCTCCCGAGGTCATGTATCAGCTCCTACGCAACTAGCACATTGTAGCTCAATAACCTGCCACAAACGAGCCCACTCTGATTTGGCGCTAACACCAAGGGAAGTAGTGGCCCCAAACGGGAGGTCAAGATCTTGGAGATGATCTTGTTGGTCACATTACACAGGCTAATTGGGCGGTAATCGGTCCATGTCGTCGGGTTTGCGTTCTTCGTGATGAAGACGATGGTAGTAGTCGTGAAACTCCTCGGCATGAGGGTACCTGCAAAGAAATCTCCAACAACATCAAACCACATTCGCTCTAACGACATCCCAACATTGCTGAAAGAAGATAGACGAGAACCCATCTGGTCCAGATACACTGCTACTGCTGATCTCAACCACCGCCGCCCTGATCTCCTCCTCTCTCGGCGTGGCACAGAGACATTCCATATCTACAGACTCCGGCAGTCTATGCAGCAAACTCAGGTCCGACTGTTGCAGCTTATCCACATCCGAAGTCAGGAGGCGCTGAAAGAAGTCTGCAGATGAGGACCAAATGTCCTCCTCCTCAGTGAGATTCATCTCCCCAGCCTAAATCACGTGGATGGGGGGACTGGACACTCTTCTGCTTCACCCAACCCTGAAAGAACCTCGAATTCGTCTCATCGTCTGAGGCCCATCTAATAGCAGTCTTCTGTCCCCAGAAATCCTCGCTCATCCGATGTCTAAGAATCAACAGTGCACTTACTAAGATCAGTCTAATGCTGTGGAGTAGGGTTTGAGTCATACTCCAACTACGCCATAGAAACAACTTCCTATGCAGCCCTAAAGCCAGTCAAATATATTCCCAAACACATTCTTTTTCCAGCCTTTGAGGAACCCCTTGCTAGCTTGAATTGGAGGTTGAACATACCTTGAAACCCCGTCTCTGCAGTCCAAACCTGCACAATATCCGACTCAAAGGTGTGATGCCACACCTACATATTCTGAAACCTGAAGAGAGGTTTTGAAACCGGATCAAAAACTGACACCTAATCAGAAGGGGAGCATGATCGGAAGAAATCCTAGGCAAATGAGTGACTCTGATCGCTGTAAAGACCGAAGTCCAGAACTCCCCCAGAAGCACTCGTTCCAGCCGCTCAAGCACCCCAGCACGAGCCCAGGTGAAGATAGAACCATCAAACCCGGGATCTACTAGCTGACAGTCAGCAATGGCACCTGCAAAGTCCATCATCTCTCGATGTATGTTCGTCGAACCCCTCTTCTCTCTCCTTCTCTATGAGTAACATATTGAAGTCACCACCCACTAGCCAAGGATGGCCGCTCATTACCAAAGAGTGATCCCGAAGCTGATCCCACAAACTGTATCTCGCCACCTGATTGTGCTTCCCACACACTAATGAAATGATAATAGGCATAAGCATGATAGTTGCCTCAATCCAAATATGCAGCACCTGCTCGATATCATCCAAAATAGTGACCCCAAAGTCCTGGTAAGCAAAAATCCAAATCTTGTCGTTCACATTCCTGCCACATAACTGCAAGCCAAGCTGACAACTATAGAGGGGTAGGTCAGGCTATGTCTGAGGCTCAATCACAGCAACATAAAATGTGATTATACATGCGGATTAGATTCAGTGTGTCATGGGTAGGCATTCCAGATCATAAAGTGGCTAGACATGGTGGACTGTGGTGGAAATAGCACCCTGTTTCGCCCTCTTAGCCATGCTAGCAATATCAATAGATGTCGAGGCCCCGAACATTCCTCTATCAGCTCATACCGTCTGAACTTGACCAATATAATTTAAATAAATTTCGAGCTTAATAAATTTGATTTTCAGGATAATTTCGAATATTTCAAAATCTTACATAAGTGTTGTTGACTGATGACATTGTGACAATATTGATATCTACCTCAAGCACTACTTATTAAGTATCGATTTAAATTAAACTAATTAGATCTTTATCTACATAAACCTTGGGTTATAGTGTGAATTTAAATAAAATAAAAGATTTGACTACACATTTAGCTCTTATCATGTTGAGTTTATTCTAAATAAATAGTGTGAGTTGAAGCCAGAAGTGTCAGTTTAAGCTAATATAAATATTAGAAATGGCTAATAATTGCCACTTTGAATAATAAAATATTATTCTTTCATTTTTTCAAAGATAGTAGTACTAGTAGTATAGTACCTACGTACACTTTCGCTGTTTAATGATTAAAATAATCTTTAAGTTTATTATTGTATTATTACATTTCGTCTTCACTTAACATTTTCACGATCTTTTTCTTTATTTTTCTCTATTTCTATTACATGAACAAAAATCACAATTTCCAAATTGTGATCGAGTTTGACGTGTTTGGATTGAAAAATCTTGACTCCAGTGAATAACTACGTTAGAAGATGATAAATATGGCCATTATTGTATTCTTTCCTTTGTAACTATCCTACAAATTCAAACTCAAAGAATAATATGTTGCTATAAATTTCAAGTGACTGATAATGTGATATACTGAATTCTTGTCAGTTTACTTGATCACCGTCGATTAAGTTCTGTTTTTCTTATATTTACCACTAGCTGCATTTAATATTGCGAAAATGGTTGAAAAAATGTCACTCTTATAATTAGATAAATTAATAAGTCTTTTTTTTTTTTTTATAGAAGTATGAGATTTCTATACTATTTAGTTTTAAAGGACTAAGTTATTCCATGAGTGAAAAAGTAATTGATATTGACATGTCTTATTTTTTGGCTTTTGTTGAATAACGAAAAATTAAGAATTGAAGGTCTCGAAAGACGCTAAAACCAAAAATATTGAAAATAATAAATAGATTTAAAATACAAAAGTGAATACCTGAAACTTCGATTTAAAGAGGCTAAAATTGTCGAATAAGACAGTGTTTGTGTTTCTGAAACGTAAAGAAGGTATGTCAAATCATTATGACGTTGCCAAATTGATTTTTTCGAACTGCCCTTAAGCCCACGATAGCTTCCACCATGGCCCAAGGTCGCTGCACTATCTTGCGTTTGTTTTTTTATTAATTAAAAAAACAGTTTTGAAGCATTCAATTTTCGAATGTCTCTAAAATTTCAAATAACTTCATTTAATTTGGTGTACGAGAAGTTGTTCACGTCATAAATGTACACATCAACTAAAAAAGTTCACAACATCTTATGGTAACTAACTTGTAATAAACATATTATAAACTCTCAAAAAATTACAGCAAAAAGCTCTAGATATTGAATATGATTTTTTAAAAAAGAGATTAATAACTAAAAAGAACACTTGAAACTTGGATGTAAAGATGTTGAAACCGTCAGAGGAGACTATGTGCGTGTTTTTAAGATGTAAAGAAGGTATGTCAAATAATTAAGACGTCACAAAATTTGATTTTTTTGAATTGTTATTAGACTGCGATAATATTCTTAAAACCCATGATGATTCGTTCCAACAGATTTTGCATAAAATTTGTGTATAATTATAAATATTAGGTTCAATTATGTGATAATAGCTTGCTTATAACACAGTTTAGGAGCAAAATAATGCAATTTTAAATCCACGATTGTGGGCCACGCCGTAATCGTTGCCGATGGCAACCACCATGGTCCATGAAAGCTCTCACAGAGGCTCACGATGAGTGTAAGCATGGCCTATGCTCGCTACACCACTGTGGCCTACGATCGCTGTACCACCGTGGCCCACAGTAGAGAAAAGACCATCATATTTATTCTATTTGTTTGCTGACTGTTTTATTCTAATCTCAGATAGTAAGGTAGTATATTATGATACATTACGACGGTCATTGAGACTGATCAACATACGTAGATGAGATATGATTTTTATCGACGTGAAAGTGGGCAACTTTTGTTGAGATCTTCTCATGCATTTGATTAGGGATACATTATGCAGTGGAAAAAGATACAAATTAGTTGCTTTTCTATTTCACACGTATGGATGACGGGAGACAAATTTAAAGTTTTTCTAGAAAGTGATACCGAGTTACTTCGAATGCTAGTGGAACAAAAAAAAGATCCAGAAATTTATGTCACTGAGAAATGCAAACAATGTGCTCCAGTAGTGAATGTGAGAGCTAGCAACTCGGGACTAGAACATGACGACGTACATCACAGCATGCCATCTGTAGATTAGGTGAATAATATCTATGAGGAATATGAGGGTAATAACTCTGATGATGAGGATGATAAAAGACATAAAGATATGATTGATATTATGACTTTAGAGTCGTTAATTAGATTCGGCAGTCGCTACAAACGGATTGGGTTTTTGGGCACCAGAACTTTTAATCAGACCAACAGGCTAGCCGTGAGCAGCATGTTGGAGGTAATGATGATGTGCACCGCACACAGCGGAATTGGATTATCTCGTTGCCTAATTTTAACACTGCATTGCCATTGGGTTGGCTCAAACCGTCTTTACTAGCCATTGTCATACTCGTACATGGGGTCGGTCCAAGCATGCCTTAAAGATGGTTATGGTCATGTATCATATGTAGAACATGTTAGAGTATCTCACTCATCGTTCCGCTGACAATTGTTTGGTGTATCATTGCAAGTAAGGTTGAAACAATTGCTCTATTAGATTGTGTGTTGTTTAGGGTGCATGTATTTGGAGAATTACTAAGTTGATGTTTGAGCACAACTGCTCCTCGAACGTGGATCGTATTGTTGCAAAGTTCACTGCTAAGCTTGCTGCTACGTTTTTTGCTCGTAGATTAGTGGGTGATGAGGTCATTTTGAGACCGAAGGATATGAATGCAGAGATGCGCAGATCATACGATATTGACATGACCTACGAATTCACTTTGACCATAAGTAACTTAGCAATAGAGATGGCGTATGACCACTTTGATAACTCGTATCAGAGGCTCCCACGATTTTTGTATTTGTTGCGTCGACATAATTCAAAGACAATTTATGATATGCAGATAACTATAGATGGAGTATTTTGTTACACGTTTGTTGCTCTCTGATAGTGTATTTGTACAGTCAAGAGCTCTACAGCTAGTGATTGCGGTGGATGGGACCTACCTCAAGGGAAGGAACAAATGTATTTTGTTTGTCGCTGTCACAATGAACAGAATCGAAGAGGTTTTTCCTGTTGTAGTTGGTATTCGTCCTGTAGAGAACACTGAGACGTGGACTTGCTTTCTTTTTTAACCTGCTCAGGTGTTACAATCCACCTGAAAATTTTGTTTTAGTATCTGACCAGCATAAGAGCGTCCTTGATGCCTTTAAGTCCGTCTATCTAAATGCAGAATTTAATTCGATACATAGCTCATATTGCAACTATTTTCAAAAATACCATGTACAGTCATTGTGATGAAGACGTAGGACATTATTTTCGAATTTAGAGGTTCTAAGTAAAGATGGGGCTCACAGACGACTTTCTATGATTTGAGTGGAGATGTGAGCTCGGCTAAAGTGCCTGGTGCAGCGATACGGTTTCATGACTTCAAATGCAACTGATAGCACGAGTTCTCTTCTATTATGGGCCAGACATCTACCTGTATGCTCATTACTCGAGATATATCGCTAGATTGTGGAGCAACGGTTTGATGAGCGACGGGCACACGCTATATCGAGGGATCATGTACGACAACACTTTTACCGAGTTATATGCTAGTTTGGCGCGCGGTCAGTATCTCACTGTTAGGGTACCACTACACATGCATATACGGTAGAAGAAAATGTAACGACTCATCTACTCGACCCTGAGAGTAAGCCATGCGAGTTCAAGAGTTTGATCTGAACGAGATCTCGTGTTGTCACGCTGTTATAGTGATTGCATTTATGAGATAATTTTTCATATGTATCAAAAATCTATTGAATGATTATTACATTTATGACATAAATGTTTCTTTTCACCAGACTGGCGGAAGCCGGTTCCAGTTTGTCAGTGTATGATTACGTCAGTCGCTATTTTAAACAATGCACCTTAATCGAGACTTGTATGAAGATATTAGGTCATTACCATATCCCGATGATTGGAATTTTCCAACGGATGTCTAATCGATCATTTGCCAACCACAAGATGAGGTCCCATAAGCCGGTTGCACAAGGATGGGTCATGCTCTTTCATCGGTTGAGGATGCGACGACTAGATGTCATAATCAAGTGTGTTTTAGGTGTAATGGAATCGGTCACAATAGGAGCACGTTCACAACGATCATTCCAATAGGTGGTGGTGTTTTGAATGTCACACTCGAAGAAAATGGGGGATAAGATTCTAATCGAATGCACATACAAAAAAAAGAAAATGTAGATTTTGTCGGAGTGTGGATCATAACATTGTGCTCTTAGAGTTGATATATTTACCTTATTTGCAGATTCTTTTTGTTAAGTAATTTAATAGATTGCTTGCAACTTTCACCACTCCTCCACTGCATTTCAACCTTCGAATCTTCAGGCGTATTTCTTCCTATATCTTGAATATTGTGCGGGCAATAATCCTCCGAACTTAATAACTGGGGCGTGGTACAAAAATCACACAAGGTGATACTAATGGAGATGGGGATGATTTTTGTGTATATTTATATGCTTGTGATTTTCGTCCAACACTCTTTATTTATAGGGGTGGTGGACTAGGTTATGAATTCCAAGTTGGATTAGGACCGAGCCTCCTAGTAGGTTTAATTCTTTAAGTTGAGCCCAAATTAAATTAAGTCCATTAATATAAATTGATTCCAATATAGAATTTCGTCTTAATCCACATTACGAATATGACTTCTTTCTAAATTATATATTTCTCGGGTTTAAGATTTTCAATATCCATCAATTAATTTAAGTTTGCTGATAGCTTTAATTAATTTATCTATTTTCCAAGAGTGATCCCGTTCAAAATATTATTTATTATACTTTGTAATAAATTCCAAGCTGACCGAACTTCTATATAATAAAATTTTTTTGAACACCTATTAAGGATATTATCAAATTAGGTCTTCTCGAGACACGATTCTATATAACAACAATACTAGCACTGATAGGTGTTAATTACCATTGTCCAACATATCAAGAATTTCATTGGGTTACGAAAAACCAGCACCTATTGATATATCAAAGTAGTGCATAACCAAAATCATATGCTGAATGTTTTATTATATAGATTAAGAAATAAACAATCGTCGAGACCTTGTATTTCAATACACAACATCGAAGCACGTATCTCATTGTTATTTATTTTAGTGCTATACCACAACATTGTAATCAGTGGCCAAGATAGGCGCAAAACTCAGATTAACACTGCAACTTTTTTACGATAGATTTTCCAATCTATGTAGGCTGTGAACATGATTTTCTATACCACACCACTGTCATCAGTGGCCAAGATAGGCGCGAAAGTCGGATTGACACTGCAAGCTTTCACGATAGATTTTCCATGTTTATGCAGGTTATGAACTTGATTTT
Source organism: Monilaria moniliformis (assembly GCA_034509125.1). Lineage (NCBI taxonomy): Eukaryota > Viridiplantae > Streptophyta > Magnoliopsida > Caryophyllales > Aizoaceae > Monilaria > Monilaria moniliformis. The sequence continues at coordinate 15,472 of JAYDZE010048973.1, read as the reverse complement.
CTTCTACAAAGAACCAACTGAAAGATCTTATGAGATCATAGATCCACCATTTAGTGTACAATGTAGAAGGAGAACTTGTTTGCCCAATTTATAATTATATACTTAAGAAATAAGTATCCATAATATAAAAGGCAAATCATGTGACATAATTATTTTCTTCTCATAAATATGGGAAATAAGGTTTTACAATACAAAACAACTTAAAGATTACTTTTCAGTATACCAACCCTAACAATCTCCCACTTATACTCTAAACCCTAAAATCAAACCCGACAATCGTCGATGGATCACTCACGATGGTGCTGACGTAAGTGAGTCACCATTGTGAGTGAGCCATAGTGGTGAGTGAGCCACCATGATGAGTGAGCGACCGTGAACGGGACACCATCGTGTGTCATCCATCGACGATGGCTCACTCATGATGGTAGCTCACTGACCACGATGCCTCACTAACGATGGCGTTTCACTGACAATGGCTATTGACCATGATGGCTCATTCACCATGATGAGTCACTAACGATGATGTCTCACTCACGACGGTGGCTCATTCACCATCGCAGCTACCCACGGCCACCCCAACAACGATTTCTCACACCCACAACTTAAAAACCATGAGAATCAATTTAAATTTGAGTTTGAAGATAGGTAGGGATCTAACTGGAAGCCGCGGTTTGTGAGTCGTAGTTCTCGCTGCCGCTGCTGCTCATCTCGCCAGGAAACATTGGTCGTAGGGGTGGTGTGTTGGTCGTGGCTGACGATGGTGGGAGAAGTGTATCGGTCGTGGGTGGCGGCGGTGGAGAGTGTTGTCGTCGTTGGAGAGGTGCAGCGGTTATGGGTGGTGGTGGTGCCGATTTGCAAAAACTGTCGGAGAAGGGGATGCGGCCTTGGGAAAGAAGACAAATTTTTGGGTGGCCGATTTCTTTTTGTTTTTTTAGAATTTGAAAATTTTGTGGGTACCGATTTTTAATTTTTTTATGTATTACTTTTATCATTAAAAAATATTCTTATTTAGTTTATCTATATTTTTAAGTGGTGAGCCATTAAAAAGATATTGTAATATTTTAAAATAAAATAGTATAAAAAATTTATACTTATATGAAATATGATATGATATGATATATAACTTCACGTTGTTTTGGAGTGGTATATTTCGATCAACCTTTCCTTCAATATTTATTATTTTCTATTTAGGTAGGTGGGTTTAAATAGGGAATAGTTATATATGTTGTATCTTGAAGAATACAATTTTCGGATTCTCAATAAAGCTGCTTAACCAGTTTCCGGTTATTGATTAAACCGATAACCGAATCGAAACCAGCCGGTTACGGTTATAACAGATAATTGGTTAAGAACCAAATTGGAAGATTCCTAATTAATAATTTTATAGTGATGTAAAATTGAAATTGGACGATCAACTATATGAATATATTTCCTGAATTGGTAAAATTGAATAATATCAAACTATTAGAATACAATCTGTAAACTATAATATGTGAACTGTGAAATATTATTGGATAATTAATTTGTTGTTGTACTATATCTAGTAACTAAGTAATTGTTCGTATTATATCTTTGTGGTGGGAGGATTAAAAGATTTGGCTTTGTTTATAAATTACTCTACATATATGTTGTATAATGCATAAGCAAATTTTAATATAAATATGTAGAAGACATCATCACAATAAAAAATGATATGTATATTATCTTTTGTGATTCGGTTATTCAGTTAACCGAATAACCGATCGGTTTAACTGGCCGGTTATTCGGTTAACCGAATAAAAGTCTCCTAGGCCTTCAATCAGTTCAGTTAACCGGACGATTTGATTCGGTTAGAACCGAACCGACCAAATAAGCAGGCCTAATTCTCAATATTGATTGATTATGAAATGTGAGTTCCTTCTCGCAATACAAATAAAAGTATTAATTTCCGAAGCTATTCCCCCGACTAACTTTCTCAAAATAAAAAAAAGTAAACAAATTATGGGAATCAAAATATATAACGTAAAATATCTATAATACTATAAAGATATCAAATACACACGACTTATACAATAATACAAACATTATCTAAAAAAAACTACAATAATACAAACATATATAGTATCGGAGCAATTTATAATGGGACAATCATATATTTGTATGTATTACATAAGGTATGCATGAATGTATAATTGACAAATTATTAATGTGATAATAAATTTCACTATAAATTACTCCGTACATCAAGTATTACCTGGCAACCAATCCAAACGAATTAATAATTGAAATAAATACAACCGATAACAACATAAGCAAAATAGGAAGGCAGACAATTTTACGACGACGACAAACGTGTCCTTATCCACACATGTCGCAAACTCAATAGTCCATACACTTGTATATAATCTTTGATAATTATAACTATTTACATTTGAGCATGCACACCCATATATTAAATTTTATCTAGTATGCACCTAAATCAAGAAAATGTCAATGAAACTTACTAATCAAACTCTACTCACAAAAAAAACTTAACATAATTAATTTCTTAGATCAAATTATTCACCACACCCTTGAGATTCCCAATCAAAATACTGATTTTAATTTCGTATTTTAATCAGAAAAAGAAATTTGAGAAATCAAATGACCAAGCCAATCACGTAAAAGAATTAAGGATTAATTACCTCTAAAAGACATTAACAAACTTTCTGAAATATATAACAAGTGAACTTCCAAAAACACCCTTGAGAAAGTTCCAAAATCCCAAATTCTCCGCCAGCAAAAAAACAGTGGAAAACCAAAAACCCAAGGGCTAACATGAGATGACAAACCAGTCCCTGGCACCGCTCTCAGCAGCGTCGAGATAGAGCTAAAAAAAGGAGGCACAAACGCCATAAACGCTATCAACCGAGGGCAGAAACGGAAAAACACATACTCTTCCTTCAATACGCAAACGCGTTTGTTGCCCGAGCTCTCGCTCCCTTACCGCTGCGGGAAGACGACGGCGATGAAGAAGAAGTCGGGGATGACGTGGCAGCGGCTGAACAGGTGTACTCCAACGTACAAACACTCTTTTCGCAGCTCTCCTCCTCATCCATGAAAATCTGCCTGTACCTGCACTCCACGCTGCAAAATGCCCTATCCCCTCTATATATATATATATATTTGCACAAAAGAGTTCAGTAGTGTAGCATGAATTATAATAAGATTAAAATAAAACAGAGAAAGAGAGAGAGAAGAGACCTACTTGTACATGAAGATGTCTTTTCCTGGCAACAGTTTATGCCGGCAGAGGAAACAATTCTCGAGAAATCCACAAGCAGGAGAGAAGTTAGAGAGAGAAGGAGAGGAAGGTTTGATCATGGCGCCTTTGCTGAGAATTTGGGGGTTTCTTTTTTCGGAGAGATCTCTGTAGTTTTCGAGAATTACGCTTAAGCCTACCATCTCATATTCCCGTTGCTGCGGCGGAGGACGGAGGAAGAATGGTGGCGGAAAGATGGTGAAAATAAATAGGAGATGGGGTATTGAAGAGAGGGAGGAGAGAGAAGGCGCAGTGCTTGATAACTGCCACGTACCCTTATTATAGCTATCAATCTGCTTTCACATTTCCAGTTCTTATTTTTATTTATTTTTTCTTCTGATTTAGTGAATTTTGGTTTTTTGTCGTTTTGCGTCCGATCTTTTTTTTTTTTTTTTACTGTCGTTAGTTAATAGAGTGGTCGTACAAATTCTTATTATCTTACTTTACTGTATAATTTTATATCTGAATTTAATTAATTTAATTACCGGAGTGCGTAAATTATACAATTCATAGGTAGATTCTAAAGGCCTCAGAGCATCGGCAGTGCCGTGCTCTAAGTATGCTGCCGCGTGCTCAATCAGCCGAGTATGATGCACGTTGCTCGGAGCATGCGCTGTCGTGCTTGAGCACGCTTTAGCGTATTAGATGTCGTCTAAGGAGAGGGCGCCACGTGGCGTCCTCTTATATATATACATATTTTAATTGCGAATTTTTGTAATAATAATAATAATAATAATAAATAAATAAATAAATAAATAATAATTTTGTAATTGCCGAAATTTCTAACGACAATATTCATTTATTAAATTATACTAAAATTCTATTATAAATACCTCACTATCCATTCATTTTATACACACCAAAATCATTCTAAATTCTCTCCAATTCTCTCCAACTTTACATCACACTACTCTATATTTTTTTCTCTCTCAACACTTGTTCAAATAAATCCTTTCGGTAATGAAGGAACTTTCTCAGGCGATGATGATGTAGCCAAAGACTACGAGCGTTATTTCCGATTGGCTCACGATGCTGAGGCACTGGCAATGCCTTATATGGCCGCAGCGGTACCCACTCCACCCCGACAACCGAGGTTATACGTCCATCAGGACAGAGAAGGCGTCGACGCCCATCTCGTCGCAGATTATTTCTCCAAAAATCTGCAATGGGGGCGGTATTTTGTCGATGGTTCCGAATGAGCCGAGATCTGTTTGTGCGCAGCAAGTATGTTATCGGCGCGTGAACCGTATTTCCAACAACGTCGGGACAACACTGGGCAGCTTAGTCTTTCCATGCTCGAAAAATATACGTCGGCCATCCGAAAACTCGCAACTAGCGCAAGTTCCAACATATTCGACGAGTATTTGCACGTCGCTGGGAAAACGGAGAGAAAATGCTTGAGGGAATTCTGTAGGGTCATTCGAGAAGCATTCAGCACGGAGTACTTGAAGTCGCCGACAACCAAAGACTGCTAGTACCTGCTCAATATGCACGAGGCTGTACATGGCTTCCTCGGCATGCTCGGCAGCATCGACTGCATGCATTGGGAGTGGAAAAATGATCCATCAGCATGGAGAGGGCAATATACCAGCACTCGTGGCTCCCATCTGACCATGATTCTTGAAGCAGTCGCCGACTATCGACTAAAGATTTGGCATGCGTTCTTTTGTGTCACCGAGTCCCACAACGACATCAACGTGCGTAACCACTCCGACGTCTTCAACAAAGTGTTGGCCCGTAGGACCCCGACTATAAGATTCACGGCTAATCGACGTCAGTATGACATGGGATACTATCTCGCGGACGACATTTATCCCAAGTTGCCGACTTTCGTTAAAATCTTTTCGTGGCCAACTGACCCGAAAAAGCCTATTTCGCCTAAAAGTATGAGTCAGCGAGGAAATACATGGAAGGTGCTTTCAGCGTGCTCCAAGCACGACTCACAATCGCCAAAGGTCCGACTCGTCCGTGGTTTAAGGACGTTATAGCCAATGTCATGTATGCGTGCATCATATTGCACGACATGATATTGAAGACGAAGTAGTAAACGCCGATAATTGGGTGACGAAGAGATGGCCGGATCCTCTACTGCAAGTGACGCTCCAACTCAAGGTGCACCGATGAGCTTCCACACTTACGTCGCTTACCGTGAGTCGACACGCGATATAGAACAACATTCTCGACTCCAACATGATATGGTTGAAGAAATCTGGGCACACTTTTGTCCTCTACATGAATAGTCATTTAATTTAATTATGTACTTTTTAAATTTTAATTATGTACATTTTATTTTTAATTATGTACTCTTTTAATTTTAGTTATGTAATTTTAAGGTTTTTAATGAATTTCGTAATTTTTATTTATCCGTAAATAATTTTTATTGAGTATTTTAATTAAGGAAAAATAATTTTTAAAAAAATTAAAAAATGTAAGTAGACCTCGTGAATAGTAGTGCTCAATGAGAGAGTGCTTAGTGGGATGCAGTGGAAAAATTTAAGTACGTAAATAGTGAGTGCTTATGGGATGTTTATACTCTTTAGACATTGTTAAGTGGGTCTACAAAAATTGTTTTATACCACCTAAAATTTTAAGCATTCCAAAATTTCTAGTAAAATTCTTTTAAAAAATTCATTTTGGATGACTATGAAATAGTCACGCATTGCTTACATGATTTGCATGTAATAAATATGCATTACAATACAATAATCATACTATTAATATAATGACTAGACTTCTACCTAAATAATTTGGATAGACTAACCACACTTAGGGGTGGGTCGGTACAGTATATCGTACTAAAATTGTCATACCGCATATCATATCGAAAATGTCGGTATGAGTAAATACCATACCGTTACTGTTCAGAATTTCGGTACAAAAAATTTTCTATACTGATACTGTACTATGTTTTCGTCATGCCGTCTGTAAATCCTTAACCATAAACCGAAATATCGTTTAATACTGAAAATACTAAAAAACTTAGCATTTTTATTATCCAAATATTTAACATTTTTCATTTTAGAATATATTTATTATTTAGTATATATGGTATGAAAATTCGGTATATGCCGTATTATAGGTATATATCGATATTGCGGTATACCAAAAATTCGGTATATACTGTACTTTAACGGTACCTTAGAAGTACGATTATATTGAATTTTCGGTATACCGCGTTATAAAGAAATGCATATCATTACCATACCGAAAATTACATTATATTGGAATTTTGATATTTTCGATATTTTTTTGGTACGGTAAGTGCTGCATACCGACATTTCTGTATATATTGCCACCCATATCACACACCTTGATGCGAATCAAGCAAATATATCTCATTAAGGAAACACTTTAATGCCTCAATTTTTTACTTTGTCTGGCCTCATTAACCTAAAAAATCATATATATATATATATATATATATATTGTACTTAAAATAACTGTTAAATTATATTAAATTCAAAAAATGTCCTAAAATTTATTTTACATTCCCATTTGAGACTCAATTGTTGCACCAACATCTACACTATAACAAATATTTCGCTTTTCAATGACTTCAAACAAATTATTACCAATCTCAATAAACTACGTTGTACCTTCACAAGTTATGAAAAAATATTTTATTTTGGAGTCTTTTATGAGAGTTTCACAACTAATATAGAGATGGCAGCAGGAGGTGGAAAAATGGAGTGTTCCACTTAAAAAATCAGTCAGAGACTTTTTATGTGAAATTGTCTAGAAGTTAAAATTTTCGTAACAGATGAAGATTTGAATTCAAACAAAGTATTACGAATATGCCACCAGCAAGAAGAAATTTCTAAATGAATCTGATGCGTCTGCTAAATTCAATTCGATGGTGTCAATACTACAATGCCTAACTTGTGCATAATTTCGAGAAAAGAGAGAAAATAAACAAGACGAATTATCCCGTTGGTTAAATTTTTATACATTTGAGAAAAGTGTATAAAGACTCTCCTCTATGCTACAAATACTTAGCATATATATAATAGTATGCTTTAATTTTATCATTGCATAATTGATTGATTCCTTAGTTAATTTTATTGTTTTGAGATCATCGATATGAATAATTAATATCATAATCTCACTAATTATAGGGTTAATTAGTGTCTCTTCTGTTGGGAAAATCAGACAGTTTATACTACCGATTTTTGAATTATCATTTTTGCTATGCGATTATCAACGTATATTAAGTATGAAACTACTACATTTTACAATACGTGTGGTCGGGAAATATATAATACAGTAATATCATAATGTTATTAAGAAATTTGTGATTATTTAGTAATTAGTATTATAAAACTTAGAATTTCGTGTGAGACTTGTTGCGTTTGTGAATTTCATATTTTGACAGTTGCAAACTCTTTGGATTGGGGGTCATGCAGATTTGATTAACCCAAATTGATTTTAAAAAAAACTCCTTAATTATAGGGTTCGTACATGACTCATGAGGTTTGGGACTAAAATTACAGAACGTGATCATTTTAGATGTATCATTTCATTTTGATTTCTCTCTCCCCCTTTCAAGGATTTTATTATTTATCAACGGTCATTATTATCAATATCCTATGAACAATTGGATTAATTTGAGAAAATATTTACGAGAAATCCCCAACTTTTCAGCTAAATGATTACGAGCTTAAATCCCGTAAGCATTAATGTGATGGATTATGTCAACTCTGTTACTATAAATGCAAAAAGAAAATATTTTTGTGGATGAATCGATAGGAAAATTGGGTGTATTTTTTATGCAAGAATGAGTATTATTTTTAAAGGGAGTTATTTAATATATTTATGATCACATTTAACAGGATTATCTGATAGCTGGGGACCAAATAACTAGATTAGAAAGAAAGAAAAAAAACCCACTAGATTAGGAGTTTATTTAATCATCACTTCTAGTTTGGTACAATTTGCAAAATAATTAGTAATTGTGTCTAATTTAATTACTGAAGCCAAGAGCAAAACAACCGCGCCCAACGATATTTTCTTTGTTTCTGTTTTACGAATTGCGCCTTTAGATTTTACAAATATACACTTTTACGGTAAAGTAGATATATGTTATGAGTTTATTTTGTATCTATGATTTTTAAAATGCCAGTTCCTACTGAATCAATTATCGAATCTAGTGAATTGGAGTTCAATGGAATCTTACGTTGCACGAGATTGAGACCAAATATAGATGAAATAAATTTACCAGATAATGTTTTAGGTGGCAAGTTCCTATTCCTTGGGCATGGTAAGATTTACACATATTTTGGCAAGATAATAAAGAATCAGCAGCGCGGGAAAGTGACGGCCGCGAGCTGCATGTGCGGAGAGGCGGCAAGGCAAGCCAGCCTGCGAGAATGTGCATTCTCGTCACTTGATCTGCACGCGCGCATGCCATGCATCCTCCCCTCTCGACTAATGAGATGGCACGTGCTTTTCATAACTATTTAAAAAAAAATAAAAAAATCAATGTTAATTACCTTTTTCCTTTTTTCTTTGATTTGCCCGTTGGCAACGATCATTTAGCTGTACTTTTTTAATTATCTCATTTCTTCCTATAAATACCTCATTTCCCCCTCTTCATTTACACTTTATTCATCATCTTCTTCTACATGTTCTTCTTTTTTATATTCTCAATTTTTTCTATTTCTTTTTCCAAATTCCGAATTCCACTATGTCGAATACTAACCAACAATATTACAAGTGGTGTATCAAACAAGGCTACTGTCCAAATACTCTACAATTCGATATAACAATATTTCTTTTGGAGACTTTACTCTTGGGTCTGCCCAGTCGTCGACTCCCAAAGTGCATATAACATTCGTACCCAAGCCTTGGATAGCATCCAACTTTCCAATAAAGCGGAGCTTCGCTCACGCCTGCAAGTACGAGCACAACACACCATCGAGGAAACGAAGCGGATTTTCAAAGTCTATGTTGATACTAATGAATATCCAATCGTCGATTACCAACAAAACGCAAAGGTTTTCCGGGAGAGAGTTGCTCATACGTACAACTCAGTATGCCCGAAAGGCGTCCTGCCGTGCACATAGAAGATGATTCGATCTCATTTCGGCCTAGTCAACCCGGAAATCCAAAACTTTTGCGCTCTCTATAATAATTTGGAGAAAGAATGAAATTGGCTCAAGTAAGGTAGATATTCTCCGAGAGGTGATGGCCATCTATGAAAAAGAGAACAAGCTTTTGAAGTATGTTATTATTTGGGAGAAGGTTAGGCGCTTCAAAAAGTGGGCGGGTAGAAAAGAACAGGCCCTACCGAAGCACCAATAGCACACCTCTGACGGCCAATACTCCACAAGGGGCGGGGAGGCGGGCTCCGTGTTGGGTCCAACCGTTCCGAGCGACGACGTGGGTGACAGCGTGAACTTGGAGTCGAGAAGGAGTCGTCCGATTGGACAAAAGGCAGTGAAGTGCAAAGGCAAGGGAAAGACGGTGGCCTCGAGCAGTACGACAGGGGAAGATGTGAGCAGTGTTCAGACAACACTTGATAAGGCGAACGAGGACGTGTTGTATAATTTGTTTACCAAAGTTTACAACAAAGACACCTCAAGTGAACTAGGAACAATTGGACATAAATCGCAAACTTCTAAAAAGTCTCCGGGAAAAATTGAGTATGATGTAAGTTAGTTTTAGTTTTGATTTATGTAATTTTAGAATTTTAATTATGTAATCTTAGGATTTTAATTATGTAATTTTTTTTAATTGTGTAATTTTTAAAGATTTAGTGAAATTCGTATTTTCAATAATTCATATATGAATCTAATAAGGATATATAAATATACACAGTGCAAATTATATCAAGTAAGAATTGATTAAAAAATAAGATATAAGACTCATTAATAGTGCAATGGATGTGATGAATAATGGATATGGTTGTAAGTGTTAAGGTATAAATAAATGATAATATAAAAAGACGTGCAGGGCCAAGTTAAGGGACACCTAAGGGACGTGGGTTGTTGATGGCCAAAGGACATCCACATCCCACCCACAAAAGTCCAACTAGACCTCTACTATTCACGTGTCATGCCAACATCTCAAACCTTATCACAAACACCAACAACTCAATAAAAAAATCTAGCCATACCACTACTATTTATGATCATACCATTTACTTTTTAAATTCATCATTTTTATCAATCTCCAATCTCATATACTTAATTAAATTGCGATATTTGTACAATTAAAATAAATTATTAAAATTTCAAAGAAATTGGTTATGTTAAAAATATGAGGGAAAAAAAGTATTTCCGGAAAGGTGAAATAATAAAAAAAGAACAAAACCTAAAACTACCATTACTCAATGGAAATAAAACAAATAAATAGAATAAAAAAAGCCCAACAATCGGCTGTTTAAAAAAATGATAAAATTTAAATTAAATAAAACGAAAAAGGCGCAATACTTAAAATTCGGACAAGTCGCAGATGCACGCATGTCGTGCGCGCTACTGCGTGATTGGCTGTGGCGACGCACATGCGTGTTGTTGTAGGACTGTGTCATATACTGTTGTCATGCAGATCCCAGCCTGCACCCCCCGACAACCACCAGCTATTCCGCTGCATCGTACCACAAATTGTTTTTGCGGTTGCGTCGCTGGTACCCTAGTGTAATTTTCTAAGGCGCATCTCCTATACTTTTAGTAACTACATTATATTTTGTAGATAGCATTTATTCAACAAGTGATAATAAGATTTCAATTTTTTGACTTTGTTGCAAGTAAAACATTAAAAATATTTCAATAATCCCAAAACTTTTTAGATTATATAATATTCGTCTTCTAAATTATACTTGAGTTTGAAAATGAGATTTAGACGTTAACACTATGTCAAAATTAAAAATTGATTGATGGACTTTTAAATTTATTGTTTAAATTGTTCTTCTACATAGTTATTTTTTTTTTTTTTTTTTTTTGTGGTCGGACTTGCAATATAAACAGTCGAAAAAGTCATGATTTAATCATGTCAACTCACGACTCAATTATTCAAATAAGATAACAAACTTTCAAATCCCTCTATTAATTGCATTACTATAAAAATGAAATTAAATAAATTTTCGCTCCTCATGAAATCCGAATCTAACAAGAAAATGCATCCATCGTAGATCTTCACAATTGAAGGACTGCAAATGGGTTAAAATATTTATTATATATATATATATTAAATAATTTACTAAAGTTTCTGATCATGCAATTTCATGTATAAGAACATATGATTAGAGGTAGGTCAGCACGATATACCGTACCGAAACTGCCATACCGTATACCATACTGAAAGTGTTGGTATGAGTAAATACCATATCGTTGCCGTACCTAATTTTTTCGGTATACCGAAATTTCGATATAGAAAACTTTCAATACCGTTACCGTACCGTGTTTTCGATATGTCGTACCGAAATTCGGTATACCGTGAATTACGTCATACCGTTACAGAAATACCTTTTCATACCAAAATTGTATAATATTATAAATATTTATTATAGTACTATAAATATATTTAATATGTATATGTATACAATATGGTAAGAAAATATTCTATATATCGTATTATCGGTATATACCATTTACCGTTTTATCGGTATATTCCGTACTTTTCGATATATATCAAATTTTCAGTATACTAAAAATCATACCATTGTCATACCGTAACCTTCCGATACAATATCATATTGTATCGAAATTTACTATTTATGCCAAAATTTCAATATTTTCAATATAATATATCGATATTCTGGTATTTTTCCCCACCTTTATATATGATATACTCAACCCCACTTATTATAAAGGTTGTTGAAAGTTAAAAGTCATCATCTTGTGACGTAACATCAAATTAGTAATATCTTTGCCACTTTGGCCCAAAAACAAATAATTAATGAGATTTATCCAAATAAAATAAATGCTATGCACTAGATAAACGTATGTCATTTCCCTTTCTTGTTTATATATTAATAATATAATAATTTATATTATCAAAATTAAGATTAGCCATATGTTGCTGAATTAGCATCCGCTTCTTTCGATGTGTAGCATATTATATGGATATGATTCATTTTAATTATATAAAATACTTATACTGTTATACATAAGATAAATTACTACAACAAATTCCATGTCTATGCATATCCAAGTAAACGTGTAGACTAATAATTATTTCCAATATACGCTTATATTATATAAAGAAATGTTCTAATAAGAATTCATATTTCAAATAAGAACGAATAATCATTTTCAGCCATTTGATAACGAAAACTTACGGTAAATGTATTTTTGTAGTATTTGCCATCGAATGTCATGATGAGCAAAAAATTCATTTAATTTCGTTTTTCCGAATTTAGTTAAATTCTTTGAACTGCAATGACTTCATGTTTAATGCAGTATTTTTAGTTCTCACGATAAGAAATACTAATTTTTACATTAACATACCCCATTTACATATTATCATATACTTTAGGTAAAAAAAAAATTTGTTTCTTATTCTTTGTATTTTTTTGTCATCGACAATTATATATATGCGGTAGAAAAACTTTAGCATTCCTTCAATATTCTTTCGACGACAAAGCGCAACTCAATGTGATAAGACATTTATCCTCCAACTAATAGGTGGGATTAAGTCATGTTGTGTGAGTGAGCATGTTATTTTTTTTATATAAAAAAACTGTAATCTTCAATCTCTTTCTTTATACAGATATATTAAATAAAATATTAAATTTATGTAAATTTATATAATAATTTCTTTAAGTTTGATTAAAAAATTAAACTATATTATGGATTTGTTATTTTTCTTGAAATTTCAATAAAGTGTCGTGCTTTTATATATCGTCATAAAATGTTACGATGCTCGACATGTAGTGCAATTTACGAAAATTGATAGTAGAAAAAATATATAATATTCTTTTTAAAGGGAATAAAAAAAAATATAACATTTTAGTAGACAAAACCTATATGACTTATCCGTATTTTTGATATTTTGCTTTGATTGATCTATGTACAAAATTTTCAAATTTAATAGATTACTCCATTTTGCTTACACGCACACGCTGCCTAGTAGTTTGTGCCCAAAATTTCATTATTAATATTTAAATGACCCATTTAGAAGAAATTAAGATTACAATTATATGCTCTATCGCAATAAGAGGTCAAATTAATTAAATGCAGAATTAAAGTTAAAGTGACTTGTCTAACTTTATGATACTCTCATTACGGATTGAAATGTGAGAATTTTGGGTTTGGAGGTTTTGGAATTGCCGAGAAACGTGACTTATCACGAAAGAGGAATCACATCATCGTTATTGTTGTCGTTGTCTTCTTCTACTTTTCTTTTTTTCTTTTAAAAAATAAAAATAAAAAATACAAATATTAGTCAAATTCATAGGTCATATTATTTGTGCGGCTTTTCTCATTTTTCATGTATAGTCATAAGTCATATTCTGCTAAAAATTAAATCGCGTCATAGAATAAAATTTTCCGAGTGACTAGGTTTGCGTTGATATTAGCTAGGTGGAACTCCAGTGGTGCTATATTATACGCAAAATATGGTGGAAAGAAGATCAAGGAGAATCAAATCAAGAGGAAATTTACTAGAATTAGAATAAATCAAATTTTGTATGAAAATAAATATATATATTTGATATATAGCTAGAATTGAAGCTTATAAAAGGCTGTGTAACAATCAAAACAAAATAATCACAAGCCAATATAATGTAGCCCTAAAAACATTTTAATTTTTTAAATGTTCCGTATTTTAATTCCATTTTCTATCAAAACAACTAGTACATGATCAAGTTGAATAAAATAAAAATATTGTTAAGGTTGGAAATATGAATAGTTCCCTTTCCTTTCATAAATGATCCAATCTACGTACTATAGTTCATATTTAATGAATTGAATACATATACCTTTACATCGTCCCATCTAATAAATTTGAAGCAGCGAGCTGAGGGTCAAACTGACTCAAACCCTAGATGTAAAATACAAAACCTTTTGTTTTTAATTTCCAAATATTTAATTCGTAACAAGCTATTAAATGAAAAGGTCATGTTGGTGCAAAATAAGTAATTAATTAATTACTATTAAAACTATTCATCATTTGTTTCTGCAGTTTTAACATTGGATCGTACAAGAATACTAAAGAAAGCCGGCGGTTGCAGCGCAACTTTGCATTTACTAAGTCAATTAATCACTACATATCAACAGTATCATAAATTGATTAGATGTGGGTGCCGATCACGTTATCTTGTTTAGTAATTTTGATCTGTTTTATCTATGTGTGGTTTGGGCAAGTCGTGATTATATATTTCCTAAAATAATGTGATAAACTTGATATAATTTCGAAATGGTATAGTAAAAAATCACAAGAAGAACGTGACACTTTTCCGCAGTGTTTTAAAATTCGGATCGCGCGTGACGTCTGGTCTGGTTCGGTCATAAAAACCGTTAATCTATTGAACCAGTACGAACCGGAAAAATCGACCGGTTCGGTCGGAAACCGGTGATCGGTTGAACCAGTTTTTTGATTTTTTTTTAATGTTTCTCAAAAATGATTTTAGTTTGTGCTTGATCCATTGACCAATGATAAGATATGATGTACCTTATCCATTAGCCTACAAGAACTTTTATGATATTTTATAAATTTTAAATATTCTTATATATATAAAAAAAAAAATATCTACACTAGCTATTAATTCGTGTTTAATACGCAATATCTCATTATTTTTACTAAACACATGATTATTTTTATCTACTTTTTTTTCAACTTCATTAGTTAATATTTTAAACTCTTTAATGGTGGTATGTATTAAAATTATACATAGAAAATAATCATTAACTTCAAAAACGCATATGAAGCATGATACGTTTAACTACAAATAATTCTATCAAAAAGTAATAAAGCACAAACTCAAAATTGATAAAATAATTCATGCGTTATAGTAAAATTATAAATTAAGAAGCTATCTGATTTATTTATAAAGTAACTAATTAATCTTATTATTTTTTATTTAATATATATTTAATTGCATTTTATCATTACTTAATGGGATAATTGCCATTTAAATCATAACTTTTCGTTGACTTCTGGTCAATCACATAACTTGTAAAACTGGAACGTAAAATCATAACTTTTGACATTTTCTCAATCATCCCATATATCAAAATTCCAGTGAAATTGGTG
>JAYDZE010048862.1:0-26303 GCA_034509125.1 Monilaria moniliformis | reverse complement strand
CACTCCAACAACACGCTGTCGATTTCTGCAAAGACTCTGGACCGAGCCAAGAGCTTCAAAAGTGAGGAATAAGCGAAGCCATCAAGGTCAAAACTGTTATGAGAGATGAAACCGTAGAATTTGAGACCCAATTCGCAGTCGCGAATTTTGTCGAACACTAGGTGGGCAACTTCAGAAGGAGCAATATCCTCTCCAGAGAAACGATTTTGAAGTGACTCTTCCCACTGTTTCTCTTCACTTCGGAGAATTTCACAAACTTCATCTGTCAAATCCTTGACTTGGGGGGTGCTGAGAATTTTGACGGCTGCCTTTATTCTTGGTTTGGGGCGGTTTAAGGGTTTGATGAGTCTGAGGATTGCCTTGGACATGTAGACGAAGGGAATGGTTAGGCCGAGTTTAAAAGTTTGAAATTACCTGCTTGTATTATATATTCTCTCTCTCTTATTATTACTACTATTTTCATCATCATCATTATTATTATTTTCATGTAGTGGGAATAATGAGTTTTGAATTATTAACTTTCATTTATATTCGTTTAAAAAAAACTTTCATTTATACAAGGTAGAAGGTGGTGAAATGATAAAACCTGAATTATTATCATACATTATCCCTACCAATAAAAATTCCTATTTTTTTTAATAGGTAGAAGATAATAATGACAAGCGTGTATCATGATGCGACGATGAAACACAACTCAGTTGGTAAGACGTTTTTCTTCCAACTAATAAGTCGGTGATTCGAGTCACCATAGAAATAAATGGAAAACCATTATTGATCATCTCTTTTGAAGAGATAAAAAAAGGTGTACAGCTAAGAGTGACTATATAAGTCATCATATTCATAATATTCACATGTTCACAAGTGAAATTACTAAATTTTATACAAATTTCGCCTCTAAATTATTAAGTTATGCTTCTTTTTTCGAGAGGATTAAGTTTTCATTGTTAATAATAGTTTTTCTTTATGGTTTCTATTTGAAACAATTATTATAATTATTTATAAAGATTAGAGCATCTATTTTGCAAGTTATGGGAGTACTATCTACAATATTTTTGTTTACATAATTCATGTTTAATGTCTTTAGGAGTTATTAGAATAAAGTAATACTAACTATTATGAGTTTTTTCTCTTGTGGAGTTGGGATGAGATGGTATAAAACCCACGCGACAAACTAATCTTAATATGACTTGTTTTGTAAGTCCATCTTGCATGCATTAATACAGAATCTTGTCTCTTTTGGATTTGAATTTTCTCCTAAAATAAAAAAAGAAAAATAGAAAAGAAAAGCCTATTAAATTCTTTGATTTGCAGAAAGAATAAATCTAACTTCCCAAGTAATATATCATTCACTGCAAATAAAAAGAATGGTGCAAGCCTATAAATTCAAGCCCTGCATCAGAAACATCAAACAATTGAGTGGAGCAGCTCAATTCAATCAACAAGTCAAAATCCCAATGCAAATAGACATAGCTTTCTAAAACCTGAGTTAAACTTTCTCTAACCTGTAATATTATGCATACAAGCAATTATCACATCACATTAATGTTAAGTACATCTTAACAGACTAGTCTCGTGCAAACGCAACTGACAGGAAACAAGCTTAAATCAAACTCGTGGTACAGAAATCACCAGCTGGGCAGGCTTTTCCTGTTCATAGAACAAGCAAAAAGAGTTCATTTCATCTTCATGACTAACACTATCTAACCTACCTAACTAGAATCAAATTATATGATCACATAATTTTAGACTGGTTGAGCTCAAATAATAATGGAGCAGTTATAAATTTTAGGAAATACACACTAAATTAAAGATATTAAGAGTTCACTTCCAACCAAATGCTAGTTGCATCATCCATGAACCATAGACCCAAACCAGAGCATGACATGTTGCTTACAAATGAAAAAACTTCAAAGCAATTCTTTGTTTCTTCTACAAGTTCTTGTTAATGTATAGGTGGAGATTCCATTTTACATTCCCTTCACAGAATCTCACAAACTACACATATAAAAAGTTGCATTCAGAGATTCCAGGCCACTCTATCAAATATGTTTGTGCCTCACAATTACTCCCCGTGATAAAATTACAAACTATGTTACAAATATTAACACAAAACCAATGAAGAAGTGAGAAACTTTAACAAGCTAAATTAGAGGTTTATTAAACAAGAACTCAAACATGAGCTCAATCATGTTACAAAAAAATTTGTTTAGGCTAAGTTTGTCAAGTGTGCATTAGAATTCAACATGGAACATCAGCAGGACGGAGTTGCTCAGAGCAAGCGGAGGCACTAATACAACCTAGCTCATAAGACTAGTGCGTCCAGTATATCTTGGAGATTTAACGCATATAAATAGGATGTGAATACAAAACAAATAACCACCCTGTTTTGTAACTCCCTCGTGCACACTCTGGCAATCCA
Source organism: Monilaria moniliformis (assembly GCA_034509125.1). Taxonomy (NCBI): domain Eukaryota; kingdom Viridiplantae; phylum Streptophyta; class Magnoliopsida; order Caryophyllales; family Aizoaceae; genus Monilaria; species Monilaria moniliformis. The sequence goes on along the minus strand of JAYDZE010048862.1, from coordinate 23,884 downwards.
CTCTAATTCGTTCCTACATATTCTTCTAAACTAACATGCAGCAAACAGCTGAACTGAAAAAATTAGTGTAGCCCTTCAATTTACCAACTGTTAGAGCTTCAGCATAATCAAACGGGAGTCACCTGCTGCATCCAGCAATCAGCTCAAACCTGAAGACAACACAAATATCCAGATTATCACAAGTGAGATGAGTTATAATATTGGATTATTGGTTTTGCACTACAGAATCGTGAAAGAGCCATTAAAGTAATTGAGTTAAACTTACAACTTAGCTGTCTTCTCAGAGCTTGCACATTACTCTGAACACACTCAGGCAGAACCAGAATCAGACTGAAGAAATTACATGCAGTCATCAGAGGTAGTATCTCAAAGAAGAAGCCTCCAATCGACCTTGCTCCATAACTAATCAATCCAATTTCCTCCCATTGACCCATTCAATAAATTAGTTCATTTCCTTGACAGTATGGATTTCATGAATTCAGTTTGAGCCGAATTAAAACAAGGTTTCCTTTTCAAAGCAAGACTACAGATATGTTTTGCCTTATCAAGCTTCTCAAGTTTTCCATCTCCGACCAGGCCCTCGATCAGATTGTTGATGGTACCCACACTAGGATACCAGTTGTTCTCCATACTTTGTTTACACATGTTGTATGCCATGTCAAATTCTCTTGCTTCACAGAAATAGTGGGTCAAGGTTTGGTAAATTTTTTGATTTGGCTTGTAGCCCTCACTCCTAAAAGCAGAATACACATACAAAGCCATTTTTAGATTTCCCATTTTGCAGAAACCTTTGATCACCAAATTATATGTGATCTCATCAGGAAACTCAGGAGATTTCTTCAATCTCCGCATGAAATCCAACAACTTATTAGCATCCCATGTATGCCCCTTATTCACCAAGAACTGAATCCTCACATTGAAGGTCGCAATATTGGGAAGACAACCTTTTAATACCATCCGGCTCCACAATCCATTCGCAATCTCTGGCCAGTTCGACTTGTAACAGGCCTCTATAAGCGAGGTGTATGTAAAAACATCAGGATCTAGTCCCCACTTTCCCATCCCAGCCATGACAAGAAATGCCTTATCCAGTATACCCATTTCACAGAAACCCTTGATAACAATATTAAAAGAATATGTATCTAGCACAATTCCAAATCTACCAGGAACATCATTTAGAAACCAATTAATCGCCTGTAAATCCCGAGAGTCAGTCAATACCTTCAAAGCAGCATTGAATGACTTAACAGTCCTCACACAACCATACAAATGCATATCACAAAACGTATTGACAGCATGCTTAGTCATTCTAGCCCTCCCATACAACATTATTATTCGTATAATGAACCCTTCCCTACGACCCTGCGGCAGAGTCTTCTGATGCTCAAGCAAAATCTCTATATAATCAAGCCGGCCCGCCCCAGCTAACCTAGAGACTGTGTCCTCAAAGACAAATCGGTTCTCAACAACAAGCTTATTTGTGGCATTAGCCTTAAACAAATTGAACAATTTCTCAGGGTCCCTTTCCTTCTTTAGCTTAACCAATGCAGGCTCATCTACTGGACTAGGTATTCCAGCTGTACTGCTAACAGAACTAATTTTTCCAACGGATGAAGAAACAGCGGCGGTGGCGAGATTACGGTGTACGGCGCCAAACCTGCGAATCAGTCGCAGAGTGAGCATGTTCTAGAAAAGCCCTAATTTTCATGCATACCACCAGCCAAAATTACAGCTTCTATCAATATATCACCGGAAAACGCATTCCCTTATCTCAGGCAGCCACAAACAAATCAAAAGAATTTGATCTTGGATTAAATTAATCCAATCCCATCTTAAGAAACAAAAATAAATAAAAAAATCAATCAAATGCAATACAAGATTCCAGATGTAAAATCCACCAAAAAACGTAGTATAATAAACCCAAAAATCCAAATGGGGTTTCCCGAAATTGCAGATTAGAATCTAGGCAAGTGATAGAATAACTAAAGCAATGCGAATGAACCGATATGCTTCGTATAGAGAATGGAACGGATAAATCAGATAATCAAGGCATGAGAACAGATGGGTTATATACATACATATATATATATGTATGTATACGTTAGTTTGGGTGGGTAGGAGAGCTGGTGGTGATGGAGGGTTTTTGCGTCCATGAGAATTTTAGGTTAGGGGTTTTGGAGTCAGTTTTTCCATCTGAGGAGGACTTATTGATCTGATGCACGCGGTTGCACGATAAGTTTTTCTCTTTGCTGATGTGGCCAAAGACTATTGCTCTTGGCTCGGATGGAAATGACTTTGCTATCTAGCACATGTACAGTCAGAGCATTAGCAACGCCAGCTCGCTGGCCTATCCTGCAGGAACAGGATGGCCACAAGTGGCGTTAGGGCATCCGCAGTGGTAAGGAACCGTTCCGTCTTGGCGGGACATGGCGGTGGTGAGCCGCGCTACAGGAGGATGGGCGGGATGGGCGTCGCGAGGCGGAGGAAAAGATGGCGGGCCTCTCGCATCCGCGTCCAATGAGATTGGTGCGTGTCGCCCACTCACTGCCCCTGCGGGTGAGCGATGGTTTAGGCAATTTTTATTTTTTTTTATTTAATTTGAAAAACCCAAAAATTTAAAAAAAATACCTAACAAAAAAAAACGGCTAGTTTCAATTTTTTTTAATCCTTTCATACTACTATAAATACCCTTTTTTTTTTGGGGCCCAACTTGGCCCACTCGGCGGGCCGGCGGATGGAGGTGGACCCGGGTGCACACACGGCCCAACTATTGACCACATATAATGTGGAAGAATTAATTAACCCGCCACATGCTGGCGGGGAGAATCGAACCCAGGACCTCACTGACTTGCCACTAGGCCACAACTCACAAGGCTCGGATCATTCCCTCTCCATTTCAATTCTACACAAATTTCTCATATTTTTCTCCATTCTTTCTAATTCCATGGTCTTTCTTCTTCTTCTTCTTCTCATAGCTTCTGACAAAATGAATCCATACCAATTTAGCTCCGACTCCGACGATTCCGACGACGAGAGCGCGAAGCAACTTATGTCCATGTTTCAAGCGGCGAGTGCAAATTATTATATGCAGCCTCCTCCGACGGATCCTCCCGCAGTACACACCAGAAGGTACGTGCATCGGGAACAAGAGGTTGCCGAAGCCCGACTGATGGCAGATTATTTCTCCGACCAGCCACGTTAGGGGACGATGTTTTCCGGCGTCGGTTCCGTATGCGCGGGGATTCATTTCTGCGCATAAAAAATACATTGGACGCGCGAGAAGAATACTTCCAGCAGCGGCCGAACGCGCTCGTACAGATGAGTCATCCAACTCTTGCGAAGTGTACATTGGTCATCTGACAGCTGGGCCACCGGCGGATGTGCCAATATATTTGACGAGTGCATGCACGTCGCTGAGACCACTGGGCGTGAATGCTTGGGGTGATTCTGCAAGGCTGTTTGCGACGCCTTCGGCGCATAATATCTGAGAGCGCCCATAACCTGCGACTGCCAACAGTTGCTTCGTCTGCACGAAGCATTCCACGACATTCTTGGCAGCATCGACTGCATACACTGACAGTGGAGAAACTACCCAACGGCATGGAGGGCCGAATACAGCAGGCTCTCATCCGATGATCATCTCCAATTTGATATAATCGAAGAAATTTTCGCTCGGTTTGGTCCCCTCGACGATTGATTAGCAATAATGTGTTCGTAGGATTTTTAATTATGTAATTTTGAATATTTAATGAAATTCGCCTTTTTTTTAAAATCAAAAATTAAATTTAAAATATGTAATAAATATAAGAAATAATAAATGAATAAAAAATTAAAAGATGGTCCCATGAATTGTTGAGGGAATGGATGGTTAAGAGATGAGTAGTGCATGTGCTGTCTCTTTGTTAATAGATTGAGTAAAAAATGTTGTGGGGCTCATGAATAGTATATGAATAATGTAAGGGAAGAGATAGGTAATGGATGCTATTGTGGATAGCCTTATGGACTGGGAGCTCGCACACAAGGAGCGAGATAGCTCACACCTAATGGAAAAGTTGTGAATTGTGTTTGTCTGTTTATCTGTTTTGTATGTGTTTTTTTGTTTCTGTATGTGTTTCTGTGTTTTTTTTATTATATTATTTTTATTTTAATTTTTTCTCTAACTATATGAAATAAGAAATGAGTAAAAAAATAAGAGATAAGATCATAAATAATGGAAGAAATGAGATAAATAAGAAATAGTGTTGCAGGTACTGAACAGGCGTGCGACGCCATGTTATTGATGCCCTAATTGCCAACTAGGCTGCTTGACAAGTAGTTAAAATTGCCTAGTTGGTTTAAATAAATGGCTCCAATGTTTTAGAAGTTTGGGTGGTCAAGGATTATGTTTTGAGATGTCACAAGTATATAGTTTTGTAGCTATATTAATACTACTAATGTCCATGATTAAATACGAAAACGGAAGATACCATATATTGTCATTATGTTTGACCTCGTTTTTATCATAATTTTTAATTTTTTGACAAATTTATATAAACATTTCAATATTTTATTAATAATATCATAAGACCCATGCATCGCAAAATATCATAATGTTAACCTGTAAAGCTAAAATTACCAAATATATATGAATCAGAATAGTGTTGGTATCGCATAACTATTAATTAGCGTTTTTGGGCCAAGTCTTAATTAAACTTTCTTCTGGGCTTGATTTCAAAAGTAATCGAAATCAAAATCATTTTTCTTTAAAAGAATTATTGTGTGACATCATTTTACATGCTTTTCTAGTTTGCCAAGTCATAATTGTAGGAATTAAAGAATTTTCATACTAATATTTGATTAGTCGGCAGTAAAAAAAGAAGAAGTGATTATAACAATAGTTGTTCTCTCCTCTCTCCAAATTCAAAAAACTTAAAAGACGTGACATAAAGAGCAAAAGTACTGACAATTACGAAAAATATTTTTTTTAGTTGAAATCGGTCACGTGTTACTCGCCTCTCCCCCCGCAAATCTATCTTTCGTTTGCTTGCCGTATGTTGGCTTGGGAATCCCCAATTCTAGTTGATTTTGGCGGTTCCAGTTGCATTTGCAGCAGCAGCGCCCAAATTCGGCAACAATTGTGAATTAATTGATCTGTTAGGGCTTCAACTGGCAGACGGAATCAGCAAACAAGCTTCTCGTTCATGGCTCCGAGTCAGTGCTTCTTTGGCTCCGGGGCTCTCTCGCCGGCGTTGGCATTGAGGCCGGCGTCTCCGCCTCCACATCCGAATTCCTCCAATGGCTACTTATCCACCCCACCTCACTACGCCAGACTCCATCTCACTACGAGACCAGCAGTTGAGACGGCCGCCATTAATGGCAGCGACGGCGCCAGAGTGTACGTGGTGTCTGATTTGCACACTGATTACTCGGAAAACATGTCTTGGCTCAACTCCTTACCCAACCACAACGACGGTCAAAGTGTTCTCCTTGTTGCCGGCGATGTGGCCGAGACTTACCAGAATTTCCTCGTGTCAATGTCCATTTTGAGAGACAAGTTCGACCGCGTCTTCTTCGTCCCTGGAAATCACGATCTCTGGCTTCGCAGGGACAAAATTGATTACGTAAGTCTACTTTAAATCAACAAATTTTCCGACGAGCTGATCTGAAATGTTTAATTCGTGTCGAATTCGATGTGAATACCGAGATCTCTCTCTCTCTCTCTCTCCCTATGCTTAGTTGGGTTCACTCGATAAGCTGGATAAATTGTTGGATGCGTGTCAGAAGCTCGGCGTGGAGACGAAACCTAGCGTAGTTGATGGTCTAGGAATTATCCCATTGTACTCCTGGTATCATGAGGTAGAAATATGTTTGATTATTTAATAATGCTGATGCCTTCAATTGTCATATGGATCTCAATCGCGTATTTATTGTTCGTGACATGGATTTTTTTGTCTAGAGCTTTGATGAAGAAAGAGACATAACTGGAATCCGAATTCCATCTTTGGCGATGGTGATTAACTTTCTCTCTCCTAGTAAGGACTTACATCTCTGTCTAACCGGACAGCTTATCACTAGAATGTTGCATTCTCGATTAAACTTTTTGTGGCTATCTGAAGATGTGAAGATGTGTTATATGTCACGTTATTTTCAAGTGGTCAACCACATTTTCTCATTATATTTAGTTTGACTATGAATGGTGTCACTCAACACTAAGCCGTATGCTAATTTGCATACTAGTTAGGTGAGACACGGTAGTGGATTGGCTTCTTCATCCCGATATTGCACTACTCATTGCCACTGGATAGTATGAGATAAGATGTTGCTTGTTTGCACTATAGGCATGTAAGGACTACCACGTATGCAAATGGCCTGACGAACTACAAAATGGAGAGATTTCCCTTGCACTGTATTTTGATTCTTTGAATGATGAAAACTCTGTTGTAGTCGAAGATATCTTGAAGAAATGCACTCATATAATCTCCTTCTCTCACTTTCTTCCAAGGTCAGTAACTTGGAATTTTATCTTAGTACTTATGCAAAATGCATATTTGTCATACAATTGTGAAGATTTATTTTTGGCTGCTACTTGTTTAACTCCTGGTGTTGGTCCTTTTGGCTGACATATGTTCTACTTTATCTTAATGTTGTGGTAAAAATATACTAATAATATATCTCAATTCTTATCATTTTACAAAACCACAGTTGATACCAAATTCTGAACTGTACCTGTCAGTAACTTGTAAGCTATTATTTTCTGCAGGCAAGAGTTATGTCCAGAAAAAAGAATGCTCTTCTATCCCAACCTTCCAAAAGTTATTGGCTCAAAATATCTTGAGAAACGAATAAGAGCTATACATGGATCAGAAGGGCGGCTACCAGCATGTCATGTGTTTGGTCACACTCATTTTTGTTGGGATGCTGTTCTTGAGGGTATCAGGTGATTGTAATAATTAGAAAAATAATCTTCAATTAGTTGTGGCACTTTATTGTAACCAGTGATGGTGTTCCCCTGCAAACAGCATGTTACCTTCTTCTGAGTATCATTTTTCAAGTGAGTTAAAACATGCATGATGCAATTACTTTGATACTAACATAATAATGGTAGAATTATTATTGCTGGGGGAATCTGGATTAACTCCTCCTAGTTCTTCTACATTTGGCATTAATTTGATATGACTTGCTCCCAGGAGACATGAAGCATAATACTTTTAAGGTTTCTTATACCGTTATATGGATTTAAAAATAGTGATGATTGTTCTGTAGTTGCCATGAAACATGAAGTCAAAACATGAATGATGATTTTTGTTCAGTCACTTTCAGTACACATATATCTAGATGAAAGTAAGTTCCTCTAGTAGAATGCATGCCTAAACTAGGCATGTTTACATATTACATTACATGTATAAGTCCATAACATTTGAGTTAAACCTTTGTATGCTTACAAAAATTGCAGGTACGTACAAGCACCTCTAGCTTATCCAAGGGAAAGAAAAAGAAGAATGAATGGAGGTGAAGATTGGCTGCCGTTTTGCATTTACTCGAGTGGGAGTTTCTCAGAGAAGCTCTCGCCTTGCTACTGGTCCGATTATTACTCTGTGAACCCCAGAACACCCGACATCACTGAGCTCGCCCCCTGGGTCGCCAGGTTTTACTCCAAAGCCTGATTACTTATCCTGCTTCTGCTTTCTGTGCAGTAACCGAAAGGAAAAACAATATCTATAATCTGGTTGCTCATGATCTAAACTTGTTCATTTGATATATTTATTATTTTCATTCGGCAATCAATGTCTGTCTGTTTCCGTGTATATACTATAGTTTTTTATGCAGCTATAGAAAGAATCATAATTGTTGCAGCTGGTTCAATACGTATAAAAGCAATCTATGGAATATTAATTGAATGAAACATCGTTCCGAAACACATGATCACGTTTGTGTACACCACTCTATTTTTTTTTCTTCTTTTTTCTGAGGGAACAACCTAGAGAGGGGGGAGGGGGGCAAGAGAACTGACCTTTTCATCCAAGGGATGCTCACGACTCGAGCTTCTCATCACTCCATGAAGAAAGGACAGAAAAATTGTGGACTGAATTGTTGCCTCTGATCATAGCCTTCTTGATTTGCTTTTCAAGTAAAGGGTTGCAGTCAACTATTTCAATATTTAAATCATGTTCGCTGCATAACTCTTCCAATTTATAGCAGTGCTTTACGCTTAGGCAGTGAAGAATTTTGAAACTTTCACTTCCCACCTGCATTTTCTCCAAATCACTGTCTTCAATCAGAAGATTTCAAGCTTCATGAATCTGTATATTTCAAAATCCCATTTTGGGCCGTGAAGGCATTGCATCTCAGTTTCAGCACTTCAAGATTTTATATTGAAGCAATCTTGCTCATTTCTTCCGACGGGAAAGTCAACTTCTTCAGACTTGATGGAAGAGTTGAAAGAGAAGGTTGGTGAACTAGCTCCGACGTGAACTCAGGTTTTACAACGACACATTGTGTTTCTAATATGTCGAGAGAGGAAACATGATCCAAGTAGGTCAAGTATTCATCAGCAGTATCAGGTGCCAATTCAATTCGAATTCCCAGCATGTTTAGCCTAGAAAGTCCCTCAGAAACGCTAATGTTGCAACTGTGAGCTCTGACATGTAAAAGTTTCGTTAGGTTTGGCAAGCGAGTCCTACTTGGCAGATCGCTTCCCATAACCTCTAGATACTTGAGTTCTTTCCCATGTCTCCATAGGCAAATACGACGGGTCAGATCCACTGCACTTCATAAGAAGATGTTGATGAAGATCAGAAACCGTAGTTCAGCGAGTTTGGATATGGAAGGAGGAAGGTACCGTAACTAGTTCCGTTACTTGAGAAGGGAAGTCATAGAAATGGATGTTAAGAGCATCGAGGCGTTGCAGCAACCTTAGATCACAAGATATAGGTACTGGATACCGATGATTTGGACCAAAGCAGAGGAGAGACTGCGCAGTGGATGCACAATTCTCCACCATTGTTTCGTACACATCTTTGATGCCAAACAAGACGTTGTTGTGGATGGACAACGCCGTCTGGCCTTTGATATCTTCTCCTACACCGTCTTCTCGACTACTTAGGATGTAGAAAACATTCATCTTCGCAGCTTCTCTTTGACAGAGGTGCCGTCAAGAAGGATGAAGGCCACAATCTTTTATACCTTGAGCCTACCTCCTAATTTCAGCTCTCCTCTCTTTTGGTAGACCATTATGAGAGTTTTGGAATCGAGGTCCTCCAAATATTCCACTGCATAACCTTCCAAGTTCATCACTCTGTCTGGAGTATTTTTAGTTAAAAACTTGAACTCTTCAACTCCAATTACTGCAAGAAATTCTTGCCGATATTGGTCTGCGAATGGATTGAGTAACCCATCTTCAGCAATCCAAAATTTGGTGATCTTGGAGACAACTCATAACTTTCAGGGAAAACTCATATATAGAGAAAGCACTTTCTCAACTGTGAAGATAAGCATTCATAGCTGGGAGAGAGTGCATCTAATATCCCATCATATGCAGCAAAGAAAAGCGGTTTGCTGCTACCTCGCTCCAGAACTCGGCATTCTTGTCGGCCTCGGATAGAAGTCCGGACACTGAGACAATTGTAAGATGAAGACCATCACAATGCTCGGCAATCTTCTTCCCGACTTTCACAAGTTGAGAAGGGCACTGCTCTTCACCAAGAAGATCCCAACTTTCATCGCTCCAGAACTCTGCATTCTTGTCAAGGACAGCACCCGCACCATCACCTAATTCACGTGACCTAATCTCCAACATCTCTGTGCGGAAGAAAAAACTCCATGTTGTACCAAAAGTCCACGTCATATACATCATCAAACACAATGAAGAAACTCTTACACTCCAAACATCATTAAATACTCGCCTATTTCCTCCTCGTCTTCTTCTGCATCGATCATTTTATTGTCAGTGTCAGTATCCAATTCAAAGGAAATGACGTGGCCGCACAAGCGGTGGGGCTAGTGATTGTGAGGCCCCAATTCTTGAATGGAATGGACACCAAAGGCCTCTGCCCTTCCATCCCTTGGACAGATAGAGAGGGAGGGCACAATTTTTGGTTTTTTCATGATGTCAAAGAGTTAAACAATGATTTTTTGTGTTGTCAAAGATTTGAACAATGAAAATAGATGAGCAAGATCTCTAGTAGAACACCCCTTCTTTCGTACGTTTTACCAACTGCTACCCAAGCACGAGACTTGAACAGTTCCACAGTATCAAAATCGCGACAAATTTCCTCAGCAAGAGTAGTCTTGCCCTTGCCAGCCATCCCAACGACAGAGATAACAAAGCGGCAAAGAATAATGCTTCGCTTGAGTTGATTGTACTGATCAGATAATCCAACCAGCTTAGACTTTCTTCCGCCAAAATTGGATGAGACGACGCCATGCTCAGCCTGCACCTCCTTTAGTGATGCAGTAATGGCGTCAAATGCCTCTTTTACGTAATCGAGGTCTAGAAACCGATCGATCTCACCTCCAGATTGTGCTATTTCGCTCGGCTCTCACTTATAAGATGACAAGTATATCCTCGAATTGATCCATTGCCTTGGCGACTTGATAGAACCGATCGTTGATCCTATTGAGAAATTCTTCAAACGACTTTACTTGTATAGAAGTTGTAGCATTTTTAGGGAGGGGAGAGTTAAGCAGATGTGGTAGTATTTTAGGAAGTCTCTCTGAGAGAAACGAAAGCAGCATACGCAGCCATCTATGTGGGTGTGTGATTGAAGATGAGGCAGAAGGTTCATGGTTTGGAAATTTGGGATGGACAACTATTGATACGTTAAATTGCCCGCCATGGGCGAATTTAACGTTAAGAAATTCCGAAATCTTTTCTACCGCCCAATTATTTTCATTCAACCAAGACAAGAATATACCAATTGCTTGGGAAATTTCAAAAATCTATTTATTACCTCGACGGAATAAAGGTTGATATGGGAAGTTAGGAGGTGAAGTTCTGAAAGATTGGACGGCGGCAGCAGGAAAAGAATCTCAGCTTCGCTTCAATAAATCTGAAGAAAGCATAAATCTAGATGAAAAGAAACCATACTTAAGCTCCATAGATTTGCAAGATCTGAAGCAAGAGTGTCACACCTTGATCGAAGCGTTTTGAGTAGAAGAACCCAACCCCACAAGGGTGGTTCCTCGAATTTGGGTTGTGAATTATCAAATTGTTTATCCAGTTCATACAGACAAAGTTTTATCGTCTCCGAACCAAATAGCAAGATATCGTGCCAAGTTTTAGCAACTCTACGGCAGAATTTTTATATTCAATTACATCAGATAAAAAAATAAGCAAAACTGCAAACAAGGGAACAATCCAAAATAGTTGAATGTGATTAGCCAATTCACTCCACTAGAATTTATTGTATTTCTCATCAGAAAAATTGCATTTCATGCCTTCATGAGGCCGATGTGAGATATAATTGTGTAAAAATTCAATTAACATACAGAGTTGAAGCAAATTACAATCACAAAAACAGCTCCAGATATACACACTACAGACGCACACAGGAAAGAGTCTCATCACAATATGTAGATTATGCGATTTTTTGAGTTGCTCTGTTCACTGCAAGTTTAGCAGATAGAATAACACGCCGAGCAAGCAGAAGTTCTCAACTGACTATGATTTGCGACTATTCTCAACTGACTATGATTTGCGACTTTTCTTTTCTTCGACACCTGATTGTGCAAACCTCAGTCTTAAGACTTGAAGGACGTCTTCGATCTGAACTCCTTTCAGAGCCAGCAAGACCATAGCATGATAGAGCACATCTGCCATTTCAGAGGCGGTCCTAGTTTGGTCCTCATTTTCCTCCAGTGTTAGGCATAACTCATCTGCCTCTTCCCTACAGAGAAGGTAACACAGAACTAATGTTTAGAGTTCACTGCTTCTATATTAGCTACCTATTATGTAAGGGCAAACCTAACCTGATCTTTGAGCACAATAACTTTTCATCAAGCAAAAGTCGCTTGGTCCAAGACGGTTTGCTGTCTGGGTTTTCTGTTAACTCTTCTTTTCGTTTTGATATAGTTGATTCTAGCGCGTATAGAGTTGTTAATGCAAGTTTACTACCATCAACCTACGCGAGGAAACAACATAAATAAAATTTATTGATCAACATAATTGCACATACTTGCACTAATTCAGTAAGATACAATAAAGGCCAATCAGTTGAAATATGTGTTACCGGAGGATCATTTATGATGTTATCCACTGAAGTATAGTAACATGTCTCAGCCCCAGTGTGACAAGTTGGTCCATCAGGCTTACCAAGATATATGATCTGATAGATGAATGATGTTATCATTTTATGATGATAAAAGATGGTGATACTTAGAATGATATCATATCCTGCAAAAACTAACATGTAACTTACAGAATCACGGTCACAATCCAAAAAGACATCAGAAACATTGATGAAATTCATCGAGGTCTCTCCCTTTGTCCACAAAGTTGATCGTGACCTGCTATAGAATGTAGCCTTTTTGGAGGAAACAGTCTTCAAAAGAGCCTCTTTGTTGACAAACCCTTGCATTAAAACCGCTCCAGTATCAACATTCTGAGCTATTGCGACTGCCAAACCTCTGTCATCCCACTTGACACCATCCAACAAGGGATCAACCTATATTAATTTAGTTAGACAGAAATCAAAAGATCAACAAAGACTACAAAATAAATGTTGAACTATGAGCATAGAGGAAAAACTTAAAAAATCATCCTTTTCAAACAAGTTTATTTCCATCCCTCCCCCAACAATACACAAAGAATAAGTGAAGAAACATAAAAGAATGTTGTGTCCAGATGTAGCTCAGGAACCATAAGGTATGATTATAGAGCAACGATGAACACTTCCTTTCATATACCAAGACATTCAACGGTCTAAGCAACCAGTGAATCCTTAGACACCTGCCAATGTCTGGTGTATTAACACACAAAATAAGTGAAGAAACAAAGGAAATGTTGTGTCCAGATGTAGCTCAGGAACCATGAAGTTTGATTATAGAGCAACGATGAACACTTACTTCATATACCAAGACATTCAACGGTCTAAGCAACCAGTGAAACATTAGACACCTGCCAATGTCTGGTGTATTATGAAGTTAACGAGTATGAATTGAAGAGTCGGGCAACAATGTTTTTCTATAGCCTATATAAATAAAAAAGATACCAGTACAAATGCTTATATATCAGAGAAATGTGATGCATGACTCTTTAGCATTTTCTTCCAATCTAGTACATCAATTACCTATAGGCTATAGTAAAATAAGAATATATGTTCTTGAAATGTTTTGTTCAAATGAAGCTCGTGTGATCATTGAAGTTTGATCATCAAGCAACAATGAACACAATATCATGTCTACCAGAAATTCAACAGTCCCGCAACCGGGACAGGGGTCGACACCTGACAATGTCTGGCCCATTAAATAAATCTATTCAAAACTCACAAAGATTCATGATAGACAATAGAGCAAGTTTCAAAAGAAAATTAATTCAAACCCAACCTTCCTGGGTAAGTCAACTTCAAGAGAGACTCCAGTAAAAGGGAACTACTACACTAGAAGCAAGCCAAATCAAAATCTACATAAGTAGAAATATGTTGCACTCAAGATTTATCTTGAGTCAAAGAGTAAGACCAGCACATCAGCTCAAGCCAGAACATGACAGATTTTAGTTAATTACAAGAAAACATCTTAAATCAAGAAATGTGGGGTCCAGATGTAGCTCAAATAATTATAAGGGTAACTATTGAGCAACAATGACCACCTCCAAGAGAAAGTATAATGACAGATGAGAAACCCATCCACCATCTCCCTTCTCTATCTTCAATTTCCCAGATATGTAACAGCATTCACCACAAGAAACTAATGAACACCTGACTAACATCTGGTGTTATGGTTAATATGTTTAACTGAACCAGTAAAAGAAATATGACACTAATCAAACAAGAAATTTACACCAAAACACCATGATGCCAGATTTTGTATGCATCTCAACATAGTTCTTAATAGAAAACGTAAGGCTCCTAACTAGAACAAAGACACAGGTAAAAATAATGCACAATGAAATTAAGCCAACAGAATGCAGATCAAGTTCTCTCAGTAAACATAACACATAATGAAACCAAGTTACCTTGGCTTCTACATGTAAAATCGGGCTGGAACTTCTGAGGCAACAATACGCAGGAGAGACCCTTGTGTAGAGTCCACTAGACGAGTTAGTGTAGCATTTTGGGTTTACTTTTGGAAGTTGAAAGCAATTGGCATATGGAACCGCCATTGACGATCAATCGGCCTGAAACAATTAACAACCAAAACCACCTCAATGAAAGAAAAAAAACTGTACTTTTGCAGCAAGTGCAACGAGAATAGTGGGAAATGAAAATTGCCAAACTTCCCAGAAAAATAAAATTAAAATTAAAACAAAAAATGAATCAAAATAAACGCCGAAGCATTCTGCTAAAAATAGTACATCGCACCAAGATTATTTAGTTCTCATACTGAGATCCCTAATCAGCTAGAGACATGAAGAAATTACACCGAAAAGAAAAATTGAAATCCACAACGTGAGAAAGGGTTTTTTCCTCCAAACCTACACATTAGCACACAACGTGGAAAAATCCGATATCCGGGCACAACAAATGAAAATGGCTACCACCAATTGCGACAAAAACTATTACTTTTGAGCTGAAAAATAAAAATTACCTCTTTGCAGAGAGAAAATAAAGAGGCTTTCTTCGGCGATCTTTACATCAAGGTTCCAACGAATTTAGGCCATTTAGAAAGGGCACAGTGAGCAGTGACGCTGATGCTGTCTGCGTGAGAGTGAGTGGCTGTGTATTTATTGACAAAAATTAGGGTTGAAATCGGTAGATCGCTGACGTGTAATTAGGGTAAAAGAATTCCTGTCATGTAAAATAAGATAACTCTTTGGTGGGTACCCACCTGTGCTTCGGTCGAGCGGTTCGACCGACCAAAATGCAAGAAACTAAAATAGAACCGAAATAAACTATTTGAACCGATCAACCGAAGTACATTTTTGTACCAACCGAAAATCGAACAGCAACCGATTCATCATCTACATTTCACCTCTCTCGACAGTGGACACATAAATAGCCAAGGGTCTGTACATGCACATCACATACATACAAACCCACACGCAGAGAGTACGAACGGCGAAGGCGGTGAGCGGGCGAGGCGGTGGTGTGGTGGCTGAGAGAGAGAGAGAGAGAGAGAGAGCGGCGCTGGTGGTGTGAGAGAGAAGAAGCGCCGTTATGAGAGCTAGGTTTGAAGTCTTTAAACTTTTCATTTAGTTTTAATTTTTAATAGTTAATTGTTTTCGGTCGTTTCCGTACCGATTCATTTTGGTTAAATCGATAACCGATTGGTTCCAAAATTTACAAACCGAACCACAAACCGAAATTTTGTTTGTTACACACTCTGCCAACTAGTCTTC
This sequence comes from Monilaria moniliformis, assembly GCA_034509125.1. Classification (NCBI taxonomy): domain Eukaryota; kingdom Viridiplantae; phylum Streptophyta; class Magnoliopsida; order Caryophyllales; family Aizoaceae; genus Monilaria; species Monilaria moniliformis. The sequence goes on along the minus strand of JAYDZE010048862.1, from coordinate 8,412 downwards.
CGCGGCATAAGAAATAGACTTCAATGTTTGGCCGTTCTTTAGCAATGCAAAGGTAAATTTTCTGATACTACCTATGGAAACATTCTTAATTTTCCTTTTCACTGGATTAGGCTAAGACAATTACTCTGCGAGATGGAAATTTTGATTGTCAGGTGGATTTCAAGATACAGTTTTGGGTTAAATCTGTAGAAAACTTGGTGTATCTATTGCTGACATAAAATTGCTTAATGGATTTTACGTTATCAATTTGATGTTGATGCTGGGGATTTGGCGAAAAATGGGGAAAGTACATTCATATCCTCCAAGGGAACTTGACGTCTACTTGATTTCTGAAGCAGCTTAAAAGGAGCATACATATACGATACAGAGTATGATATTGAAACTTTGTCTTAGCTTTACATTTGTTTGTGTGAACCCTATTCTGTTGGAAGGTCCAAAATTCCATCTACGCTGTCTTCAAATGAAAATGGAGTTCACAGTTGGTTATTTACGATTATACTTGTGATGATTTGCCCAAGCACATAAAGATCAGCAAATAAATATCATACATATAGTTTTCCTTATTTAAGAATAACTGGTAAAAGTGATTCAGATGATTTTACACAATAGCCAAAATTAAGTTGTCAGTAAGAGCAGTGGAATAATTTATGGACATCTCTTATAGACATATATCTGTTCTTGGTACTTTAGATCTTCTTCTGTCTTTGGGTTTCTCCCTCGCTATATTTCTCGTTCCATTCTCTCAGCCTCATAGTGCTACTTGCATTTTGAGTGACTGATGGCCTCACCTGCAAATTCATATTATGATCAACATAACAACTTAGGAATTTAGAAAAAGATGCAAAGGCCTCGAGGTAAGGATGCATAGTGCTCATATATGAGGCAATCAAAAATAGGTGAGTTGTCTATAAAACTGTTCAGTTTGACTAATATTTTTTAATAGATTAAACAAAATGCTACAATTTTGTTCAGCTAGCTTGTTATGGTTTCAGATAATTAGTGACCTGGGCTTTAGAATGAATGAAGCCATTTAAGATGAGCGGCCTTAAAGCTGGAACTCCATCCGATGCCTCGCCCTGTAAGGTAATAACCACAATAAACTCTCATAAGAAAAGTAGCAGTACGCATAACATCTAAATCAAACCACTTATATTTACTTGAATATCAAGTGGAGTCTTGAATTTAAATCAGAATTATTTAAGATTCAATTAAAGAGTTTCTTATGCCAATGTGATGATATGAGATGAGAAAAAGTTCCATGAATGCAGGCTACTAACAATCAAGTCATGAGAGAATTACATTCTTTAAAATGAAAGAACTACATGAACTGACACTAGCACAGTCATAGTATTATTCTAGTTTTGACCTTGCTTTCCTGTTCCAGGAAGTCTTCGAGAGGTCCATATGCAGCAGCAATGCAGAGGTTCCGGAAACAAGGCAAAATGTTTAGAACGAGTTGCAAATCACCATAGCTGGTTTATGTGAACCTCAATAGAGTAAGTACCTTGTGATCACTCCCAGAATAACCTTCAGTAGCCTCTGCCAGTTGTCCAAAGGAAAACCCAGATTCTAGATTTTCTTTGTGTTGGAGCACCTTGAGTATCTTGGAACCATTTTCTACATCTGGCAGGCCGACATAAATCCTAACAGAAAACCAAACATACATGTCAGATTTCAAGCTACAGATTTCCAATATCTTGTGTTCTCAAGTGAATGTGTTTTAGAGAACGAAACATTGACTGGTAATAGAAGACTACCTTCTTGGCATGTGGCGAATAACAGCTTCATCTAGATCAAATGACCGATTTGTGGCACCTATTACTAGGATTTCCCGCCTGTCTTCCGACTTGAAGCCATCCCAAGCTTCCATAAATTCATTCAATCTACTTTTATCACAGTTGTTATGGCCACAAGCTCCGAGCAAAGTGTCAACCTGAATGCACAACTCTGGTGTAAGTTCTAATGAAGGAAATATATGCTTGCCTGCCACATGACTTAGTCTTACTGGCTCATTCTTGACAAAAGGTGCTAAGATTGTGGACAAATTTAGGTCTACAGTATGCTATTTGTGTTTGTACGAACTCAATGAAGTAGCACTTAATTGAAACTAGAATGCATTTAAAGTAGTTCGACTATTTGTTGGCACAAAGAATGCAGTAGGTCTGACCTTGTCAACGAAAATAATTACAGGAGCCCGCTTGCTGCCATTGGTGAAGAGTGACCTCTGCATGAGATCACAGTTGAAATGTAGAAGTTAATAGCTAAAAATCAAAACCACAGTTTAAATATTTCAATGCCTCCATTTCACCAACCACTGATGTAAGAGTGTCAGGTAAAATTGATAAATTTAGCCCCGGATTCTTTTGCAAGATCCTTAGCGATGAGGGTTTTTCCAGTCCCAGGAGGTCCAAAGAGTATATATTACTCCTTCGCAAGACTGGCAGAATGTATAGAGTGTTTATATGTTGGCATTGGAAATAAATAGGAAAAACATAAGGCCATATTGAAATAATAGCAAGTTAATCACTCATCCTCAATAAGTTTTCATGAGAGAAGCTCAGGCCTCCTCATTGGGAGAATGACAGTTTCGTACAGTATATTCTTCACATTTTCAGGGACACCAGCATCATGAAACTTCACGTCAACAATCTCCTTGACGAACTACTGCTGAATCAAGGCGGTCCTCATCGAGTCTGTAAGTAAAAATCCTGCAACTTATGTTACTTTTAGGACATGGAAACTTATTAAGATGCGTGCAGATCATAGGATGTTAACATTTTTTTTATTGAGGATCACATGATATAATAAGAATAGAGAACCTGTGTAATCTCATCTTTTGGCTTTTCCTCCATGAACCTCAAAATCGCAAGTTTTATGCTACATGTGATAATTGGCTGCAGTTAGCTTGAAGAACCTTTCGTTAACACAAACAAGTAAACATTTTTTTATTTTTATTTTTTGGACTTGATATGAACCAATTAACATTTGGAGTAAGATTGTGTGTGGTTCTTGTAGTCTAATTGGTATAAGAACAACTTCATAACTTGAGGGTTTTAGAGCATCCACAGCGGCGGGCGAGCCTTACCATTTCCCTTACACTATTCATGGCCTCACAACAACTTTTTCCTTAAAATTTTACTCCCTGCAACAGCGGCCGAGCCTTAACTTTTCCTTATACTATTCATCTATTATTTTTAAATTTTTTTCATAAATTCATATCATTTTCAATATCAAAATTTAAATTTGATTTTCATTTCACAAAATTGATAATATGACGGAAATTGGAAATTAAATTTTAGAAATTCGAAAAATACATTAATTAAAATCTTTTAAATTTTAGAAATTTCGAAAAATACATTAATTAAAATCTTAATATTACATTACCAAAAACGTAAAAAACATATTAAAATCCTAATATTACATTATTAAAAGTTGGAAATTACATAAAATAAAAAAATTAATAATTAATTAAAATGTAGCCGTTTGCGACGGCTAATTTTAAAAAAATAAAATTAATGGCTAAATTAAAAAAAAAAAAAGCGCTAGGCGCTCGTGGAGTGCGTGCATGACGCGCCCTCTCATTGGCCGAGAGGCGCGCGTGCACGACACGGGCGCATGGGGGCAGAGAGTCGTTGTGAGGGCTCGAGCCGGCGATTCCCTGCCCTGCAACGGCGGGCGGCCAAGGGCATGGACGGGCGGCTCCCCGTTGCACATGCTCTTAATTTGAATCTCATTTCAAACACTAACCACAAATAGAGTCCAAAATGACTATGAATTGGAATTTCCTCATATTTTTATTATTTTAACTTTGTTTATTTTCATATCTTTGCCTTTCATTCTCATAGTTATAGATTTTGCTTGAAACCCACTCTTATTTTATTCCTTAATTTTTCCAAATGTTACAACTTAAGAGCACAACTATAGTTACAAGAAGTTAACTTTAACGGTTTTATTCATGTCAAAATTTGATTTTATCTTCATTAACATAAATTTTAAGAATTAAATTAAGACATTCAAGCGGTGAAGGCCTTTTCTGTAAGTAGAGAGTCTAGAAATCAAATTTCACCGCTCGTCTTCCCCAAGTTAAAAAAAAAAAAGGAATTAATCTGTGAAATTTGAGATGGTAACTCATCATAAAGGATGATATCTTGTGGGCCCAAACTTTAAGCATAAATTAGTTTTCGTCACCTTATTATTGTATTGGAACGTTTAACATTTTTATTTGTTATCTGGGGAGCCTCTTCGCTCGAATTAATTTTGGAGAAAGAAGATTGGTTGAAATTCATTTAATATGGTATGAGTGTATTTCGTTGGTCAACAATGAAGGGTTTTGATTGAACTTGGAAGAGTGGTTACTATCATTATGTAGCATGCTTTATGTGGGAAGGAGTGTTAGAAAATAATATTTCGGACATTATGGTATACTACTAAACAAATAATCATATAATTAAAATATAATGAGGATTTATTTTTTATCGTTGAAGTGGGGAGACCTTTTTCAGCATTATACATGATGTATCGATGCTGTATCTCTACACTACCTGATATATAATAATAAATAAATAAAACATATAAATAAAATGACATAAATTGTCAACGTAATTTAGTGCAAGCAAATCAAATCAAAAGTGTGTGCCCGGCAAGTTTCCTTGGTTTTCTAAACTTATCTCAGAAGGAATAATTAAATTTTCAAAGTTTCATGATTTTGGCATGAAGTTGAATTTTTTTAGTATAGCAATTATCATACTATGAATTTAATTAACTATTAATAGTTACCCAGCAGTGGTTTCAGTAGCTAATTATTTATTTCTTTATTTATTTATTTCTCCTATATTAATAATTTTCTTGTGCCCAAAGTTTTGCGATGGTGCAAGTAGCATAGGCCCTATTTTTCACATAAATAGTTGAAGACTTGTAGAAAATGTGAACACCTTCCAAACACGCAATTTCCTAATCATACTCTTTCTTGGATAACCCATACTTTGCATGCTTTGCCGTTTTCGTGTATTTTATTTTTATATCAAACAGTTGACATGAAATTTCATTTATTCGGGATTTATTAAAAAAAATGTAAGCGACAGATTTTTTGTACTCATCTCATAAATCGAAAGTCGTAATAAATAATTTACATTTTTTAAAGCTTTCAGATATTTCTAGAATGTATTGTTTATATTTTATTATATATAACTTTTCTTCATTCTTCTAAAGTGGTCTTTTTAGTTTTACATTAAGAAGATATTCCTGGTCTCGAACTTAAATAAATGATGGTGACATATTATATTAGTCTACGAAGAAAAAATTAGGTTAAAGTACGTAATTTTAAAAAAAAATCTTCTGTGGAAAGAATGCTAACATGACAAAGCCCTAATAAGTTGAATTTCACGAGCAATATGCACAGCCATAGTCTTACCAAATAAAAATAAAAATAAAAATAAAAAAATACAACTGTTGACCTCCTGTGGTCACACAAGCTTTAAATGTGGCATGTTTTCTTGGACCAATGAATAAAAATTATGCCATCAGAAGCTACGCCAGCCAATTTTTTATATACTATTTATGGATTTTTCCTATACCCACAATAAAGGTATTGATAATTGTCATTTTCTTATTAATATTTATAAGTCTCATCTTTTATTTTTTAATTTTTTATTATTTTATATAATTCGTGAGTATTTATTTATATATTTTTATTCATTTTGAAACCAATATAAATTTAAAAAGAAAAAAGTAAATGAATCACATTCATCATTGAGAAAAAAATAAAAGATCATCGAAAAGACAAAAAAGGAGAGAAAAAAAAAACTAAATTTGGGGTTATTAGTGTTCAAACCCAAGTGAAAAGAGTAAAAGATAACTCTTTTGCTACTAGACCCTTCTATGTATTGAAGTAATTCACTAATTTATAAATAAAATAAAAAAGTTAAAAAATAAAAAAGAAAGAATTTTTTTATTTTTTTTTATCACATTAGCCAACGCTAGCGGCTTGCCGTCCTCCATTGTGGTCAGAGCCAGTGGCCCATCATCCTGCAAAAACGGTAAGCCGACAACAACTAAGACGAGTCATTGTTGGTAATGCTCTTACTCCTTTAGTCTTTTAGAAAAATAAAAATAAAATAAAAACTAGAACTCTATTTCCAATTAGTTAGATTGGCTCATCTTAATTCCATTAACAAGTTTATAGACATACATTTCCATTCACTCCCTCACTCTCCCTCCAATACACATGATCATATTTTTTAAGATATACCAATAATCATGTATGCGCATTTCATATTAATATTATTATTTTTCTTCATTTACGATTATGACCTCATGCAATATGCAATATGCAATATGCAATATTAGTGAATTGCAAATTTCCACAAGATTCACTGAATAAGGCGACTCATATATAACTACTCTTCCCTAAACAATTCTTTATTATGTCAAAAACTCAAATCCACGTCACTCATAATCAAAAGATGACGAATTCTATTTCTAATAATGTATATTTCAATCATAAAAACTATTTATATATAGCGATTGCAGATAGTTTGAAAATGTAATAACTCAATTAATTTATCCTTATCAAAAGAAGGAAATAACATTAAGCTAATTTCTTTTAAATATTACAATATAACTTTATACAAGTAATATATATTTAAACAGATTAATTTAAGCAGACCACCCCTAATAAACTTGGATTCCACTCCACAAACCCAAAAATAATTACTTGCAAATAACGTAAATGCCCCTGAAAATGCGTAGTGCGTGATTTTATTGCCTTGTACATGAAGCGAAACCCCCAAACTCAGCCTCCAAGATACCCCACGTACGTGTTTCGATTGTCCACCACCCAATTAAGAAAATGTCAAAGGGCAAAACTGTCATTTTATCCCAAACACCAGCACCACCCCTCTGTCTCCATAAAAAACCCCCGAAGTTAAGATAAACTGACCGACCCCATTAAACTACAAAACCATCGGCGCCTCAAAACTGACTGTCCAAATACAATAAAAATAACACACGCACGGCACAACACAAGCCGCACTAAACCAGAGGCGGTGTTTTCCGTTGGCCCTCTTCTTATAGTATATGCGTTTCAACCATCTACCTTTAATTAACACCAGCTCCCACTGAAATACATACCTCTTCTCCAAGAAACCTTTCAACGAGATTGTTTCTTAATATACACCAAAGTTTTCCTTGTTTGATTTGTGAGTTTCTGCTAAAGTTTGCTTCTTGCTAAATGGGCTTTAGATTTCTTCACCTCTTTTGCTCTGTTTTAGTCTTTTGCAAAGGGGCATTGATTCTTCTTTTCTTTTCTTATAAAGTTTGGTTCTTGCAAAATGGGTTTCTCAGTTATTGAATCTTTCTTGAGGTATTGATTCTTTTGAGATATAGTTTTGCTTTTCTGTGCGAATCCATTCTTTTCTTTTTTACTTCCTCAATTCTTCAGCGTTCGTACCCTTTCTTCGTCAAATTTTGCTTCATTTTTTTGTAAATATTTTTCAGGTATCGTTTTCAGAATCTAGCTATGGCCGTATTCCAGCAGCTAGTCTTAATTTAATAGTGTGCTGACTTTTTCACTTCCCTTTTAAAAATTAGACTTTTGCAAATCGATTAGCAATTTCCTCCCTTCTTCGGATTATCTCGAGTGTCGATCAAGCAAACTCTTGTCGCGATGTGCAGCGAAAAGTACGACGACAATTTGGTTTCTAGATCAAATCACGTTTCAGCCGAAAAGAAGAGCAAAAAACTGACGCTCTTTGAAGATCTCCTAGAAGACTCAGACACCGTGAATTCGAATTCTGATCAATACCACGGCGATTCTTGCCCCTCCGACTGCGAGAGCGGCGTTTCCGGCTGCGAAAACGAGCAGCAGTTGCTCAGAAATTGCGACGACGGTGCGGTCAGAATTGGCGGTGGACAAGAGATTCATGGGATAATCGCGAAAAAGTTGGTCTCGAGCTTGAGCTCGAGTGGATTCGATGCCAAAGTTGAGGGGATTCGTCGGATTGATTACTCGAGCTTCACGAGCAGAGCAAAGCTTCAATCTTTCTGTATATATTCGAGGGCGGTTGAGATGAAGTGCAATGGCGATGCCAATGTGAAATACGCTTGGTTTGGAGCTTCCAAGAGTGAGATTAATGCGATTCTCTCTCACGGTTTCTGCCTTCCGACGAGCAATGGGACTCATGGATATGGAGTTCATCTCTCCCCCGTTGATCATCCCATTCAAAGGTGACCACGATTTTTTTTTTTAATTTATTATTATTTTTTGGGGGATCTATCTGAGTTTGGATTAGTTGATGTTAATGTTAGTATATACATTTTTTGTGTGTTCAGTTTGCCATTGGCTGCTGCTGATGAGGATGGCCTAATGCACATGTTGCTTTGCCGCGTGATAATGGGCAAAATGGAGACTGTTTT